>JABFPN010001920.1:0-25387 GCA_022817305.1 Leptoteleia sp. ZL-2020 | reverse complement strand
GGTATTGAACTCGTGTCCTTAACATTACCTAAGTAGACGCCTTCCCTACTACACCACAGTACCTGTTATACGTTCATGTATATCTTGTACATCAAGTTTATCAATGTCCAATAAATAAATTTATTTGAAATTAATAAACGAAATTTATTTGTATTTAATAAATAAATTTATTTGATTTAAAAAATATTTAGTTAAAATAAATAAATACTTTCAAATAAATTAATTTCTTAAATTTAAATAAATGGCCTTTATTAGAAACAAATAATTTTACTTTATTTCAAATAAATTTTTTCTTTGTTACAACTAAATTTTTTCAAATAAACCTATTTATTTAAAATTAATACATTTTTTCTCTGGGTGTATATGGCATATATATGAGATAGCAAGTTCTATTTTTAAATCACATTTTCTTCATATATTTTTTAACAAAATTATTACACAATGAATATTACATATGCATTCATCGAGTTATTATAAAATATAGTATCGACTACTAATAAATTGCTCTCAATGTATGATACACATTTACCCCATCAAAAAAAAAGATAAAAAAATACTGACATTTATCAATACGAATAATATCGAATACCTCAAATTCAGAAAGTTTATATTTGCAAGCTCATTTCACCATCCAATATACAGGGAACTTCGACAATTAACGCTCAATGAACGTTACCCCTACAATTCGAAGGTTCAATCGACTGTTCGGAAATCACTTGAAACAACTCAATGCCGGAGTGAAGCCAGGTGCAATTGACTGTCGTTTCTAAATACATTTCACAGGCATTCTTATCCTCGCCATTCAATGCAAATCAAAATTAATTACTACCCCTTCTCTTTTTCACGTTATAATGTACAAAAGGTATCATTGTGACCTTGGATCGAAGAATCTCAAACTTTAGAAAGCAGCTCTTGTACTGTTCAACGACTCTCCAAACTCTTCAAGTTGTTACGCTTCACAAATTAATTTTTATTCCAATAATATATATATGTACATGGATTTAAAACTTAAATAATAAATGTTTGAAAATATATAATCCAGTGGCTTTAATTACTTCTTATATTTATCAGTTTATAAGAATATTTATTTGCCATTCAAAGTTTAAACAATAATATTTTTAATTTATTATTATTTTAAAATAATTTATAATTGAAATGAGAAATAAAAATATAAAAAGACACGTTACTCCAAAAAGATATTTTGATACGAAAACAAAAAGATGATAAAGCAAACACTTGTCTGCTCGATGGGTCATTAATTTGAAATTTTAATAGCTTTGTACGGAATAAAATCCGTAACAAAGAACTACGAAATACTAATAACAAACAAAGAAACGCGCTTTATCGTGATTTCGGTGTAATAACGCTCGCGCTCAAGGCTTTAAACTGTTTTTAACACTGATATAATTTTTTTCAATAAAAACACTTCACTGACAATGGGCTTTGATGAACGGCAACTCCCGACGAAAAGTCATTCGACCATTGCGAAACGACTTGGGGTCGAGACGCGGGGCTTTGCATCTTCCGCTGGCCTTTTTTTTCCGCACAAATCTATATAGCCACACATGACTTGCCTCCAATCGGCCATTACTCTTTTTTTTCCCCCTGTGTTCCCCCCCCCCTTTTTTCAGTCCTCGTTTAGAACTGCATTTCATTCTTCGATATTTGTTAATGTTTTACTTTAAATTGTCTTTATTTAATTGTCATATTCGCGTGTGATGATGAATTTAATAATATAAAAAAGTGATTCTTAAATAAATTGAAGTATAATACAAATGAAATTCAAAGTCAAAATTGTCAGTTGAAATAATAATCACTTTATTAATTAAATTGGTAATATGCTCGTTTTTATTTAAGATAAAAACTGTCGGATTTGAAGTTTCATAAGATCGAATATAATATAAAATAAATTTTAACATTACTAATTCGATTTAAAAATAAAAAAATATTGATAAGACAATCTGTTTTAAAATAACTCGTAGAATTAAAACAAAAAAGCAGTCAAAGTGCAAATAATAAAAATCTAATTGTTTATGACCAAAAAGATAATAATAAAATATTGAACTAAAAAATTATACGCGTGACACATTTTTAAAAATATTTTCTCATAATAAAAATATTACAAAAAAAAAAAAGATGTGAAATCATTAATAAAGCTAAATAAAGTCAAAATTAAAAAAAATTTATAATGTCCTTATATTCTTCTTAATGTTATACATACAGAAAAAATTAATAACATAAATTAAAATATTTCGTGTTAACTGAACAGTACGATTCTAAGCTCAACAATTTTTACATATACCGTATATAATTTTTATTGCAAAACCGATATATATCTCAAACAAAATTAAAAAAAAAAAACAATTATATTTCTCGTAATATTTTTCTCATTTCACGTTTAAAGTAAACATTCCAACTAAATTGTTTACAAAATTGACATTCAAAATCACCTTGACGTTTAAATCCCCGAAACTGCACGCACAATCCAATCACCACAAGAGGATTCCCATTGCATCAAAGCATGTTCACTCACTTTAAAGTAAAACCTTCTTATCCCAAGAGGATTCCTTTAATCGCGAGAAAAGGCGTTTGAAGCGCGATTCGCACAATTCAATTTTTGAGCACGAAACTGGCACACAAACTACATAAACCGATGGCTTTTGTTTTGACGTAAAATTAAGATTAAACGCGCGGACGTAATTTGCGGGAGAAAAGTGCGATCCGTCAAAGCAGATGGATACGCGCAAAAACGAAACGGCGAAGTTTGAGTCGCGTCATATGTGTTACTAATAAGAAAGTCCGAGCGTGGCGGCAACAGAAGCAGCACGACACCGTCATCTCTCCACCACCATAGTTCTCGGCCACGAAAACGCCTTAATGCAATCTATCGCGCGTTGAACTCCCGTATATGAAAGAATGCTGGGAAGTTACAGATGGCGGTGCCGCAGGAAACCATCAGTGAATCACTTTATCAAAATACACAAAAGCTACCTCCGCTCAATGCACGGTGTATAAATATATTTTTTATATAGGGTGGTCAAAAATTAGTTTTATTCTTCCAGTGGACCGATCCCACTACGACTTGGTGTAAATGAAACATATATGGTCCATATATGCTTTAACAATTTCATATATGGAAGTAGGAATTTCATATATGGACATAAATTTTATTTCTTAATTCATATATGGACATAAATTTTATTTCTTAATTCATATATGGACATAAATTTTATTTCTTTATTCATATATGAACATAAATTTTATTTCTTAATTCATATATGGACATGTCTGGTCATATACATAATTGATTTCAATATAGGAGAATTATTGAAACCATGTATGGCTGGAATATTATATCAATTGCTACCATATATCGACCATATATGGCCATATGTGGATTAAGAAGAAACATGTATGTTTATATATATTATTTTCTTACATAAAATTATTCACATATATGTCACATATGATTTTATGTCGCATAAATTTCCATATTCCCTGTTAATAATAAAATATGTGATACATATGTTATACCATATAAAGTCAACATATATGTCGCAGATATACATTTTTATCTGGGATTATGTCTTTATCCTTTATATTTCCTTGTATTTCATTGGGCATTAAATTGTAGATTACCGTATCAAAGAAATAAATTTATCGGATTTATTATGATTTTTTTTATCATATTGTCTCGTATTTTCATTAAATCTAACGTCCACATTTCACAAAGGTTTATCGAATAAAGGTTTCCTTTTACGTCGATAATTTGGTAACAGTTTGTATTTTACAGCGCTTCAAAGTAAAAAAAAAAAAGAGATATTTTCGAAACAATTCCCTGTTTTATGACAAAATAACAACGAAGCGCGCTTCTCATGTTTATAGTAACAAAAATCTAAATAAAAATATTCATCAAAATGTTATGCTTATTTAGTATCACATAAAAAATATAATTTATAAATGTATTCTATATCTATTTATGTAGATAAAAATATAATGGACATACAATAATAATCTAGCCATACATGGTTCCAATAACTTCCTTATAATAAATTCAACTTTTACCATAATTAACCACACATGACTATATATAGATCAAGAAAAAACATATGTCCATATATGATGAAATTGTTAAAACATATATGAACCATATATATTTCATTTTTACTAGGGATGTCTATGTAATACTTCTTTCAGTATGTATGTCAATTAAAAGGGTGTACTCCACTGCATTAAATAAATTGTAAATTAATTAAAAAAAAAATAGGAAACGAGAAAAATTGATTTAATGGAAAATTTGGTGTATGAGAGTAGCCTTTATGGTTACAAGCACCAATGGAAAATGTCATGATACGTTGGTAAGGGTTACGATGAAAAACCAATTGCTGACCATTTTCGTTCGGTATTCGTGAAAGTATCAAAGTTCCCTACACGCTGCGGGGTCGAACACGAACCAATTCAGTCCTAGGTCGAGTTTAAGACTTTAATTGAAAGCTAATTAGCATTACAAAGGGCAAGTCTGTCCCTTGGCAGGGCACTCGATTAAATCCCCGTCTTTATACGGTTCGTTCGTAATCAGACATGGGCTCCTGTTGATGACCGCAATTCATTTATAATTTTCTTTAGAGCAATATAATTTTCGTTCAAACTGATGCGAGGTTTTTAATACAATTGTGACCCACGATGTTAGATAATAAGACGCAATTTGTAACGTTTAAAGTCTGCGTCAAATTTCCCATGAGAATATCAACAGATATGTGACATATATGTCACATATATGTCACATAAATAGCCTCTAAATGCTGACATGTCACATGTAAAACTCTATATATGCGACATATTTGTGGCCAGATATGTTGATTTTTACATGGTATAACATATATGCCACATATATGTACATACACTGAGAAAAAAGTAATAGTAAAATTGAAAACAATTTATATCCATTTGAGGATATCTCTGAAGAGTGAAAAGTTTTACTATTAAAAATAGTATAAACGATAATTATTAATGCAATTTGTAGTACTTTTCTACTAATATTTACTACGTGACTTTTAAATTTTACCATTATTAACAGTAGAAATAATTACTTTTCCAATATATCCTCAAATTGATACAAAAAAATAGTATTTTTTGATAGATCTTTTTTCTCAGTGTACATGAGACATATGTCACATATATGTTGATTATTACGTAGGTAATCAAGGCTTGTTTTTTATAATAATTTATAAAAACAATTTATTTTCATGTAAATGTTCTATCCAACTCTGTTCCACGTACTTCAATGAGCGTAAACGATTTCTTCCTCGAGTTGATATTCGAATTTCGGTCAGCAAAGGGTGAGTACCCGCCAGATGACGTGAGACCCTTTTACTAAGATACAAGGATTTGACATTAGACACTTTCAAAGAAGGAAATTGAATTCCAAAATAGAGCGTCAAATTGCAGTGTTTGCGACGAGCAATGTCAAGGTGGAACAGTTTAAATTTGACATGGCATCGGCTTACATTTTACGTAAAACCTTGTCATAATTTTCATCTCGTTGTGCATGCATGATCATAAAGATGTTTAATGCACATATTAAGAGACGAAGATAATTGAAATGTTGCAGTTAATACACGGTCTTGTGGCAGTATGATATATAAGAAAACGCCGGCCAATTGAGGCAACAAAGTCAAAGCCAGTTTCGCAGTGTCGACAAGCTTGTACTACCGAACAATCAAAAGTTAACAATGCGGGTTTTCGGTGTCGCGCCGTTATTTATTATTGCCATTTATATCAACAATGTCGAAAGTGTAAGGTTAATTAAAATATTTCGAAATTCTTTTTCGTCTACTTGAAGGGACTATTCTGTATTTGAAATTAATACCAATTTTCGCAAAGTCTGGCATTTTTCACTTTTTTTTTAAATTCTATTTTTTATAACAATCCTAATCTTTTACTTGCGTTTAAATATTTATTTATACACTTTACTTTTACTAAAGTATTTATTAACTTGTTTATTATTTATAAAGATTAATTTATACTGTAAAAACAAGTAACGGTAAATTATAGAAGAATTTGCTTCATTTATATAAATTTATGAAGTTATAACTTTTATATTTTTATCCAAGAAAATGTCCGTGGATCAGTTAAGGGGAATGGTTTCAAAACTAAGGCCAACGTGTCAAAAAAAGACTGGAGTCACTGATGGTAAATAGCAAAGAAATAAAATGTACTCTCTCATGAAAATACATCTAGTTACATCGCGTTACACTTATGTGTACTTTATTCTCCACATTGAGAGAAAAGACCTGATAACAATTGTCGATAATTATTGTTTAAAAGCAAACAATATTTGTTAACATGCTCTACTAACTCAAGACAGTAATTTTGTCAAGCATATGACAACTATACTAACATGTTATTAATTTTTTTTTTTTAATTTTCATCGCTTCGTACCAAATCATGATGTTCCTCTACAATTCTATTAATGAATTATCATAATAATTTTATAGAATTCTATATGATAACTGACTTTTCACAGACCTCATCGAAGGAACACATCAAGGTGCATTTCCAGAAGATGAAAGTCTTAGATGTTTTGAAAAGTGCATATTTCAATCGATGAATTTGGTAAAACAATTTCTATTACAATCAATTTAATTTATACTTAATTTCAAGTAATTTTTTATACTTCTTATATTTGATTTTAGTTTAAAAACAATAAAATTAACGGAGCTGGTTTGATGAAACAAATAAATACAATGGTTGATACAAGTATTGCACCGACATTAGTTGGAATGGCTGAGGCGTGCATTCCACAAGGTAAATTCCTGTTTTATGTTCATGTTAAAGATTCCAAACTAATAATGAAGATTCTAAACTAAATTGAAAAAATGACTTCCTTATTAAAGTAAAATGTTAAACATCAATTAAATATATTGTAAAATAAAAATTAATTTAAATTAAGCACAGCGTACGTTCAACAGATTCTCAGATTAATTTTAATTAAAATTAATAAATTTATTGCAGCTACTAGTGAGGAACCCTGTGAACATGTTATACAGTTTGTAAAATGTTGGTACGAACAGGATCCAGCGGTACGTAATAATACCTTTTACATTAACATTTGGTAATGAAATTAAAATTAAATTCCAATAACTTTTGCCTAACTCAAATATATCAGAAAGTAAATTTTTTCATAAACTTTACACTATTTAAACTAATAATTTTGACTTTTTTTTTAGTTATACCTATTCCCTTGATTGACATATACAAAGTGGATTTACTGGGAAAACATTAAATATATTTGACTACAGTTTGAACATTTACTCAAGACTATTGAGAATAAAAAACTACTACACCCAAGTCTATAAAGAAATTCATTTTTAATACAAAAGCATAGAAAAAAATTTATAATTTTCACATGTTAACTAATATATATTAATTTTACATTGAAAGTTTGTTAATCCAACATTAGTTGTATGTTGGGCCAACATTGGATTCAATGTTATGGCAAAATTGATAAAATTACATAGATAAGAAGAGTCAAATGACGTTTCACTAGTAATGTAATTGGACGATTAGATTGGACGTCATTTGATTCGATAGAGAGATTGTTTACATCTCCTGTATTGCACAGGAAATAATGTCGGTGTTAAATTTTCAAGTTAGCCAATATATTTTAATTTTACATTAAAAATCTGTTAATTTAACCCAGAAATATGTAAATTTGGCACACCCTTTTTTTCCGATGTACTATAAGAGTAAAAATAGTTTTTTATAAGAAAAATTATAAATTATATTATAAAGATTCTTTATTTATTATTCATAATGCATTCAAATTATCAAAATTTATCATACTTTTTACTGCAATATTGATCTACGTGTATTAATGTTTTTGGCTTTAACATTAATAAAACAAAATTCAGTTTCATCTGAATTTGTTTCAAAAGTGTAAGGTAGTATAAAGTGTATATATAAGTTTGTATAAATATATAAAGAACTGTAAAATAATCATATATTTAAACTTTATACAAATTTAAGAATGTTGGTGGAAAAGATTTATAATAATAATAATGCCTTCTGATTCTAATTCCTTTCCTTACCCTTCATATATTTAAATGTTTAAAATTGCATAAACATCGGTCATCTAAAAATAATAAATAAAAATGAACAAAAAATATACTGAAGTACACCATACAAATGTCCTTAAGAAATTTAATTATAATTAATTATCCTGCACAATAATGTTGTAAATTTCTAATACAAAAAAAAACTTTTTTACTTTTTATTATTTATTAAAAACTGCTGAAATAGTATA
Organism: Leptoteleia sp. ZL-2020; assembly: GCA_022817305.1. Lineage (NCBI taxonomy): Eukaryota > Metazoa > Arthropoda > Insecta > Hymenoptera > Scelionidae > Leptoteleia > Leptoteleia sp. ZL-2020. Next base: position 17,082 of record JABFPN010001920.1, on the reverse strand, counting down.
GTACTAATATTAAAATTCATATAGTATTAAAGAAATTACTATTATATCTAAGAATTGTTTAAGATACAAAAATTTCTAAGAAGAAATCGTCACGAATAAAGTGAACTTTTATGTAAAAATTTCTTGTCGAAAATAAATGGTTATGCGATGTTTTGGTTATTGACGTTTTGATTATCTAAGTATGCATCCATTAAGAGACAAAAAGTAGGTAATTGAAACGTATTCTCGGTCAGATGACCATATGATATATAAGAAAACGTTGGACGATTTCAGTAACAAAACCGAATTCTGTGTCGCGATTTCCACGAGTTTATTGTGTTAAAAATTGAAATTAATTATGAAAGTGTTTGCTACTGTGACGTTACTAATCACTATTATTTATTTCCACAAAGTAGAAAGTGTAAGATTCAATATATTTGTGAAAAAATTTATATAATGAAAAATTAAGTAGATATAAGGATTAGTTGAAATAAATATAAAAAAGTGTGAATATGTGTCGAAAATTGAACTCGAACCTCTGATGTGAAATTTCAGTACCTTTTCCTTACAACCACTGAATTATTATTACAATACTATTACAATAACCATTGATGACATTTGTAGAAGATTTAATTTAAATCTAGAAACCTCTCAGACTCTCCCCAGACTAACTTAAACTGTTATCAGATTTTGTCCACATTATTTTCAAAATTCTTTATTTGTTTATCTTCTATAAATTTAATAAATAGTTATTCTAAGAGTGTAGTATTTGTATATATAAAGTACTGGACTTTTGCGTCAGAGATTCGAGTTCAATTCCCAATGCACATTTATCCTCTTTTTAATATATTTTAACCAGTGTCAGACTTTGCCAGATTCAGACTTATAAAGAGACTGACCTGGCTCGCTATCTAAAATTTTAAAATAATGGCAAAAAACGTCATTTTTTAAAATATATTACGAATAACTTATCTGATTTATTTATATATCACATTCACTTATTTCAAAATTATTAAATAATGTGTTTATTGTAAATAATACAAATTATAATGAAAAAAAAAATTCTTATCTGAAACAATTTTTCTCGTGTAGCAGATTATTATGGATTATAATAATAATGAGTATTTTTCTTAAAGAAAATATCAGTAGATCAAGTGAAGGGAATGCTATCTAAGTTTAAAGGAACGTGTCAAAAAAAATCAGGAGCTTCTGAAGGTAATTGACAAATCAATTTTAAAACAATTGTAATTAATTTTTAAAACATTGGTTCGCTAAAAAATGTCTTTTTTTTCTATAATATTATATACTAGCTCAGAGGGTTTATTCTCAAATCAATGTTAATTTTTAATATGATCATAAATTTGGCAATGCTATGATATGTATGGCGTTATATGGATTGATTAATTGATTGATTGATTATTGTGTAATGATCAGTTACAATGCCAGTAAATTTTTTCTTGTAGTATTAACTAATTTAATTAATTAATTTCGCAGAATATATTGACGGTACACATAACGGAGAATTTCCAGATGATCCCGCACTTATGTGTTACGAAAAATGTGTCCTGCAATCGATGAATATGGTACGAAATTATTTAATATTAAATAAATTATCTATTAATGCACGAGATTCAGCTCTAAGAACCTTTTTCATGAATAGCCTACAATAAAGTCCCATGTTTGTTTAAGTGTACATAAAAATTCTACTTTAATTTAAATTTTAAAATATCCAAAAAGTTATCCTTGGCTCCATCTTTCGGAAAATGTTTAAAATTTTTTTTAAGCTTCTCTAAGATCTGGAAATTTCTAAAAATAATAAGAACACAAAACAATGAAAAAAAATGAGTTTATTGAGAAATTAATTTATTTATTAAAAAACTTTGTTTCATTGGTCAAAATAACTGTTTTTTAAAAGACAGGAAAAAGAATGTGTTGAAGCAAATTAGACCACGTAATTCAAAGTATATTCTTTTTCAGATAAAGAAAGACCAAATAAATTCTGCATCATTGATTAAACAAATTAATGCAATGGTGAATGAAAATGTCGCGCCAAAACTGGTGGAAATGGTTTCTGCTTGTACGAATGAAGGTAAAATGATTTATATTTATAATACAATATTTTAACTTTCATAATACAAACTCAGAAAAATATGACAAATTAGAATACAATTTTAGTTAGTAACTTTTACAAACACTATCTATATCATATAGTATCTATCTAATTACAAGTTTTACTGTATCTTAATATTTTACTTATAACAAACAAATGAAAATTTGTTTCAGCGACATCTACTGACATATGTGAACAATCTTTCCAGTTTGTAAGATGTTGGTGGAATATTGATCCATCGGTATGTATAAATGATTTTAATAAAATAATTATTTATTAATATTATTTTTAATTTATATTATTATCATTATGTTTGATAAACTGTACTTTAATCATGCTAATCTCAAGAATAATTTTGTTGATTTTTCAGTTATATCTCTTTCCGTAACCAGATGCCAGTAAAATTTAATCGAAAACAAAAAAAATTCTCAAGTTGATCGCTTAAAATGTCATAGGGCTGTGTTTAGGAAGTTTGTAATTATGTTTTGGAATTAATATTACTGAAAACGTGTAAATTTTTAATTTTTACTGTCGAGTGTTAAAAATTCTTTCCTATAAAATTTAACTAGAAGAGTAAAGAAGTATAAAGAGTACATAAATTTTAAGATTGTAAAAATTTTAATAAACTAATAGAAATGTTATATAAATGTACAATAAATTAATAAAATTTTTGTAATAAATATTGCGTCAGTATATTTTTCTAACACCCTAATTCTTTATTTTCGTATTTTTAAATACCATATTTAAATCATTTAAAATTCAAACTGGAGAAGTCAAAAAAGATGTAACATAAAATATTATATGTTTATTGCATCATAGAAATTTCACGTAATTTTATAATTGTACAAATATTACATAAATAATTAAGGCGGAAAATTAAATAGCCTATAATCTCCTAATTTCAATTTTCCTGGACAAATATATTATTATTCGTAAAACCACTTTTTTCATATTAATTTAACTAATTGTTACCTCGGTCATTAATTACTTTTTTGCAGTATAAAAGTCCAATTTCCAATCACATTCTTTACACTAAAGATTAGTTTGTGAATTCAATCGCATAACCAATCGAAAAACCAACATGAAAGCAGCCATTGCATTTCTCGCAATCATTGTTGCCTTTGCTGGCAATAGCCACCAAGTAAGTAAATTAAATTTTCCTATTTTCAATAGGAAAAATCTTTGCTTTATAACAACTAAACTCTAGTAAAAATGAAAGATATATGGTTCGTGTATGTGTTAACAATTTCAAATATGAATACATACGTTTTTTCTTAATCCATATATGGCCATATATGACAATGCGTGGTCGATATATGGGAATAATTGATATAATATTCCAATCATATATGGTAGTATATGGCTATATATGAATTAAGAGAAAAACATATAAGTTCATATATGAAATTGATTTCAATTCAAGAAGCTAACAACTAAAATTTTGTTTAAAACTATAAAAAAAATTTGAATTTCTCGCTTATATCCAAAATATTTTATTTTAATTTGTTAATACCCGCAAACAATAAATTTGGAATTAATTATAATTTATAGATTGATATGATGAAGATTATTACAACGGTTAAAGATACATGTATGAAAAAAACTGGAGCCAACGAAGGTACTGCTATAAATATTTCTACTACCTAAATTTTGTTTGTTTATAATTATGTTATATAAATATGTTATATAAATTTTGTGTGTTTATATTAAAAATTATGAGAGAAAAACATGGAATTTTTTTTATTTATCTCGTAATGTCAGTAGATAAATTTACACATTATAAGGCGAATAAAATTAATCATTAATAAACAAAAAAATAATAAAACGATAAAACAAAATAAAAAATTATCAAAACTCTTTTTAAGAAACATTTGGATTAATTTCAATTGCTTGCTTTACTATAAATCTTACTATAGATTCTAGCACTAAAACATTGTGAATTCTAGGTTTACAGTAAATTTATATTGTAATTCATTTTTCCTCGTGTAAAGAGGTATAATTCCTTATAAGTATGTAAATATTGCTCAGTGTAATTTTTGTATTTATTATCATTAACATATTATTAACATATAATAAGTATAAAATTTATTATATAAGATTGACGAAAAATAAGTAAAATAAATAAATGTTAAATTTTGTTTTATAGCTCAAATCATGGAACTTATGTTTAACAGTGATTATTCCACCATCGATCCACCACCTACGGAGGGAGCAAAATGTTTCTTCCAATGTCCCTTTGGCATGGCTATGATGGTAATGACAATTCGTCTGCTTGGCATAATTTAATACAAGAGAACATTTTCTATTTCATCAAATAAAGTTTTCATTTTAACTTGCTGTCTTTTATAGTTGAAACCTAACGGATGCTTTGATTGCAATAAAGCGAAAAAGGCTTTGAACACTTTCATGAAAGGCGAAGACATGAAAGAACTGAAGGAAGCTTTAGTATCATCAATGGATACATGCGGCCCAACGCGTGAGTATTAATTTTATAATATTTTTAGACAGATCAAATTTTACTCGCTCGTTTAAAATTTTATTTCGCTCATTTTAAAATTAATGCATTATAGTAAACATATTTGCGAAATCAAATATTATTTTATTAACAATTTGATAATTTCCATCTAATTACTTTTTTATGTTGCATTAGATTCATAAAATTGCCTTGCGTTAAGTAAAGGTTTGCGTGGTACAAACATACAAATTAAAAACATTAAAATAAAATCATTATAATACATATTTTATTGCAGTGCAAGAAGATGATTGCTGCAGGCAGAACTACGATCTGGTTTATTGTATATACCAAAATGCAGGAGTAAGTAAATTAGAAATTATAACATTTCCATACTGAGACTATTTTTTTTTAGTATATATTATAATTATTTCTTTAGATTTTACAACTTTTGCAACCAATTTAAAAAAAATACGTTGATTATAACAAGCAAACAAACTATCATCATTGTTTTTTATAATAATGCAATTACTTTAATTATCTTAAATAATGAAATAAGTAATTATACACTGAACTGTTATTAATGGAAAATAATTTTTTTAGGAGACCGTTATGGGATACATAACTGGTATGAATTAGCACAGCTTCATGTAAAATTAAAAACTGAAACTTCAATAAATAAATAGTATTTAACTGAATGTTTCTTCTTTTATACTAATAAACAAAAATTTTTTTTTCTTCCCTTCACTACCTATTTTTATTTATCTTCAGAAATTATACTTCTTTTTTTAACTACATTACTGTATAAGGTTAACCAATATTTACTCTAGACCTAAAGAAAGAAAAACTTTTCACAAATCTAATTATATTTATAAACAAAACTTTTCATTTACTTATATATTTTCAAAAGTAATAGAAGAAAAATATAAACTTTGATTATATATATATAAATATGTATATATTTTAAATATGTAACAGATAAAATTAAATTGAATTAAAAGCAAAAATTAATAATAAACCTAATGTAAAAAAAGTGATTTTTTTGCAACATTTGTAGTAACATACTTTTTTCCACATAATGTAACAAAAGCAATTGTTTATCTAACGTAAAATATAGACAATATCTACAGTTGAAAATTTCAATAAAATTGGAGGATTCTTCTAAATGGCAACACTTAATGCAATACGTTACTACGAACTGAATCACAGGAAATATGAAATTAGTACTCTCATTAAACCTTCAGTGTTATCTATTAAATTGTCACCCAGAATAATGAGCCTTTTAATTAAACTTATTATTTGAACAAACATAGATATAATCTTTTCCTCGTCCGTGTAACAGATTAATAAGTTGTCTTTGTTCTTGAGACTTATAAAGCACACTTTTAAAATATTAACTTTGATGTTAAACTGTTAAATTAAATTTGCACAGTTCCTAGGATACATAATTATAATATTTTATAATATAAATTATTAATATATCATAATTAATCAAAGTTTTTGTTGAACTATTTGGTAACTATAATTCAAATTCTTCAACTATTTCTTATGTATTGCAACTTTCCTCAGAAAGCCACCTTTTAAAAATTGTTTTCAATCTAACATCCAAATAATTGATGACTTTTAAATTAAAAAACTTTTAAATTAAAATTAAATAGCCTTCTGTATAAAGCAAAGTACTAAAGTATTCCACTAAAGCGCAAATACGTGCACATTCAATTTTCTCAGCAACTACATTATCGAGGCCGGAACTTTGTCGCTATCTACATAAGTCAGTCAGTGCAAGTGACTTGCTTCCTTCTGGTTTTACTATCGTTTTATATACAAATATTTCATTTGTCACCCACGAATACATTAGGTCTCTTTAATATGTAAACAAACAATATCATTGGTTTCAACCTCTAAAACAACCTCGAAAGCAATAAAATAAACTTGATATAATAAAAATTGCACTAAAATTGGCATCAAAAAACAGTACACATTACTAAAATTATACCCTAAAAGCTTTGCGTTAAAAAATTTTAATTGTACTTATGTTTCATAGCCTTATTATTTATTTTTTATTATTCATTGATTTTCTCAATTTTACTTTATAGTTAACTCAACTTGAAGTACTTATCTGCACAAAGTGAACTGCACTATAGTTGACTCTAAAACCAACTTCATTTTTATAGTTAGAATAACCGAAAATTTCTCTCAGTCGAAACAGTGAACGCGAAATTATTTCTCTTTTACGACTGGCGCAATTTATGCGGACACAAATGCAACAGTTTTGTTAAGTGAAAAAAAAAAAGAAAAAAAAGAAAATAGCCTTTTGTTACTGGTGCAATTTCGCGTGCGGAAATTGGTATCGATCGCGGAGTGAAAAGAGGCCGGAGGAATTGAACCCGAGCCCTAATCTGCGGTCGATGCACACGCACAGAATGCTCATACTGCGTTATATATGAATCGACGAGACGAGCGGGGGCCAGAATTCCTGCTTAGTACGTGAAATTAACATTGTTCGGATTCCGCACGACCTACGTAAATCATTACCAGACCAGATGAAAGCTCACCGACCATCGAACGGTCACCGCAGTCGGAGTATACCTAATCGCGCGACCCTTCCAACGAGGCCCTCGCGCTGCTTCGTGTCTTGCCACGATATTGAGCCTCTTATTTGGCTTTCCGATCACCGGATACGTGATTTCGAGTCTGACCAAATTTGGCCCTATCACTTGGAACTACACTCACGCTTAGCGGGAACGTATTATTAATGCAAGCGAAAGCGCTGTAACTGGAACTGCGCCGGAGAATGAGATATTGCCACGGGGAAGGAAGGAAAAATTAGTAAACATAACCGGGTCCTAGTGATAATCGTAAAATTATTGGTTACCCTTGCCACGGATCGATATGGTTAATTTAACCAAACCGAATAATTGAACTAGATACCAATCACCGTAACGGTGCAACCAAAAATGTATAGGAATCACGAAAATTATTTTACCTCTAATCTAGATTATTGTTATTAGAAGAGATTACTGTATGGTGAGACTAGTTTGAGAAAAATTATCATTTTTATAATAATATTCATTCTAGTTTTGATAATAATATGTTTATTAGTTGAATGATTGTTGAAAAGAACTATGCAATTTCATTGTTAGCAATTATATATATATATATATATATACAAACATGTCAGGCGGTACTTATCGGGTAGCTCCCCCAATTTGAGTCACTTGATACGTGTCTGAATATTTCAAATTCAAATAACTTTCAAATTTAGGAGGGAAATTCAAAATTGGCTAATCCAAAACTGTTTTTGGATTAGCCTTTTGGATGGTTATGCCTCACCATACATTTTTTTCTAACTAAACTTATCACTCTAAGTTCAGGGCCGTGTTGGTTGGGAGATACCTCATAAGTACCGCTTTATTGAGTGATATTATTGGGCCCGGACCAATAAGTATGTAAAATGTAAAATTAATGTTTGGGAAATATTACAAGATTTTAAGCATATACTCCGTTTACTAATAAAAACTATTAATTTGTATCAAGCATTTCTATCAGTTTACTTTTCTTCATGTATAAGAAACGAAATAAATTTCTCAATATTTAAACTCCACGAGCACGATTACCTCGGTTCACCCTAGACGGGCAAAATTAATGATTTTATTATTTCAACCTAATTTTACACTTGAAAAGCAAACCTCTAATACATATTCTAAGTATAAAAGCCAGCTAATACAATGCGACGAGAATTGCGTGTTTAATTCCGCTAATTCTCAGGAAACAATAGGAGGAAATTAAAATAAAATATCATTTTTCTGGTTCCGGCGAGGGATCGTCTGGTGAGATACGGTTGTAGTCGGAACAATCATCGAATAATAAAATAATTGTGATGCTTACACAACCATCATAAAACCATAATACATGCTTGGCAGCACCTGTAAACCAGTTAAGTATACCAAACCTGTCCTTGTTCGCGCGATAATACGACAAATAAGTTCCTCCTCGTCTGACTTATTGTTTTACGCGACGACCAACGGAGCCTATGCAAATAAAAGCCTTGCTTTGGCAAAAAAAAAAAATGTAAAAAAAAAACACAATCAACGTTTATTCGGAACGATTATTAAAAGGAGTTATGTAAAAATCTGATAAGTGTATCAATTAAAGCTGGCGTTTATTTCCGGCCGATTATCCGCGCGTTGCGTCTTCGGCGATTTTGCGTACGCATCGAGCGTCTACATAAATATGATGCCATTCTGACACCAGTCAGTTAACGTTTGATTTTAACGCGCGGCAAAGACATCCTCTCGTAATGAAGCTTTTCAGTGCTATCTTTCTCGTTGGAATAGCTGCGGTATTTATTATATATATTCAAACAATTAATTGTACTCGTTATCGTACAAATTATTGTACATTTATATTATTTCCCTCGTTTTTTGTCAATTAAATAAAAAGTAACGTTGAAAAAAAGTGCCCTGAATATTTAGAGAAATGTTTTCGCGTTTTCTTAAAAGGTGTAAAATAAAAAAAAATACAAATAATGAGTTAATATACTTTAACTAATATAAAGTATATAGACTCATTATTTTTTTAATTAAATTTCATTAAAATCTTTATCTGATTTAATTGGAGTGTACATCAACTTTATTATCCAATAATAATAATGCTTTTCATAAAATCAAAAAGTTGATGCATATACAATTAATTAGATAACTATAATTCATTTTGATCTTAAAACATCCGAATGTTAACTGGGTGGGATCAAAAATGGCCAGAGAAATTTCATTGATTTAATGGTATTTGTCCTAATCATGAAAAAATTTAGGAAAATTCAACCTACAAATTCAATAACTTTTATAAATTATTAAATTTTAAAAAGTGTCCACATTATTTCATTTGACGTGTCAAATATTTTCGCAAAATTTGTAATATATTCTTCCTTATTAGAGCTTTGTTTGCGGTTTCAATTACGATGACCTGCCAGCAATAGTGCAAGACGCAATGACCGTTTGCAAAAGTGAAATGAGCATTACGGACCGTAAGTTCACTTCAATGCAGTGATACTTTTGAACATAAAACAATAATTAATTACCATTGGCTTGACACCAACGTCTCATTGTGTCATCAATTTTAAATAGCGATAAATTTAAGAGCGCTTTTACTCGCGCATTCAAATTATTTATTACTAGTTTCGCCCGATTACTTCTCTAGTTATAACGAAACGTGCCAATTCATCATGCATAATTCGATAATTATATTACTTTAATATTCCCAAATGGTTTACTTTCGACATTCACATAAAGTATAATTATGCATGCCAATTTCATTTGTCTACTCACCTATCAGCGTCGTGTTTCTTCAACAGAGGAAATGCAGCAAATGATGTCAGCAAATGATTCCCATCTTGGCTGTGTGCGCGCATGTATATTGAAGAAATTAGGAGCTGTACGTAAACTTGCCTACAACACAGATATAATTTCACAATTTAAGTATTAATTACGAAACAAGTTCATTTCTAAATTTATGTTATATAATATTTAAGTACTAGTAAAATTGTTTATAGCACGACGGGAGAAATTTATTAATAATTGCTGCGATATTTTATCATCACTCGGGGATATGCGTGCGCATTTAGTATTTTTATTTTCAAATACTTCATCAAACGATATAAGGAATATTTTGTCATAAAAACTTGAGAGAGAAAAAGATTAATAAAAATTACTAACATAGTTAATAAACAGGTCATGTGGTTGAAAAAATTAAAAAAGTACTATCTTAAGTTAGTAAAAAGTATCAGCACTTTGACAACTGATATATTCTTATCAAATATATGACCTATTACTAACATCGTTCATGATTTTTATTAATTTCTGTATACAAATACAACCTTTTCATTATTGAGTTATCTGTAAATTAATTATTGAATTGCAAAGTAAAATATTTTCAATACAAACATTGTAAAAAATATTATATTATATCACATCACTTTGTTTATTTCTTATTTTGCATTCATATGAGAAAAAAAAGTTGTAATAAACGTGTTGTTAATTTTCAGATGGATAATACTGGAATACTTGATACAACAAAACTAGAAAGTTTAGCCAAGGAAATAAAAGATCACGACATGACAGACGAATTAGCCGTGAGATTAGCTTTGCACTGTGCAGAAGATGGTATGTGATGAAGGGATTTTATTAAAAATGTGTTGCAATAAAATAAATCCTAATTAAATAATTTATTTCCTTTTCTTTTTTTTTTTTTGCAGTTAAACCGGAAATGGACGAATGTGCAGCAGCATCAGCTTTCACAAACTGTGTCACTGATAAAGATCGTGCAATTTAATTTAAACAAAGTTGTCCATATCAAATTTGCATCTGTGGTATGTTAAACTGACAATATTATGTAAATATGTAAAACCAAGGCAAAGACAAAATAAATACAAACTAACATACGAAAAAGCACCATTTCTTACTTCAACATTTTTTATCTTAAAATAAGATTGTTTAAAATCCCTAATAAAAATGAAACATATATGGTCCACATGTTATATGGGCATATATAGATGACATATGTTCATATTTGATTTCAATATAAAGAAATTAGCCAAACCATATATCGCTAGAATATAAAAAATCATATATAACCATGTATGGATTAAGAAAGAACATATATGTCCATATATGAATCTTCTATTTTCTTATACATCATTAACACATATACACTGAGAAAAAAGTTGGGATAAAAATTATTATACTAAATGTAAAAATGGGGACAAATTACAATTCTCGTGATATTTAAAATACATTTTAAAAGAGATTATCAGTATTATACAAGTTGTTATGGTACAGTATAATAAAAATGTTCATTTTTCTTATAACCTCTTTTAAACTGTGTATTAACTAAGACAAGAAGATGTCATTTGTCCCTCTTTTTACATTTAGTATAATAATTTTTATCCCAATTTTTTTCTCAGTGTATGAACCGTACATGTTTCACTTTTACCAGGAAAGTATGAAAAGTTTGAACAAATAATTATTGTACCAATTGCGCATTGTATTACAGTACGCTGAGGATAATTTTATTTGCAAGGCATAATATTCCGCAACATCGAGTACAGTTTGTACCAATTATTTCGTTAAAGTTAATTTTATGGTGATTATGAAATTTTCATGAAAATGATTATTGTGGCGATGAAGAGAACAAGGTCCAAAAGGTGTACAAAGCATTTAAGTAACCTTTAGTCAAATAACTGCGAATACCACGACGCAGGAAGGAAATGGCACGCGGAGTTATACTTTCGGAGAATATAACGTTGCTGACATGAAACACCGGTACTTATGCAAATTGCCGGCGTTATTCAGTGCATAAGCAAGAATGCGTAGAGGAAGCGTTTAGAGTTTTAGGCGTCCAACAGATGCGTACTACGAAATTCTAGGATGAAATCCTTCGCTTGAAAGAGCAAAAAATCGTAAACTTCTGAATGCCAAGAACTTTACCGGCATTTTGATATCAAATATTGAACATTGCGAAAACCACTGTTTTCTCTTCGATAATTTAAAGTCATAGCTACACTGAGAAAATATACTACGAAAAAGAAAAGCTCTTTCAATGTTGAAATAAAATTTCATAAATATAGAATTAGAAATTATCATAAATTCTAAGAGTCAAATATATTTTGATGCGAAAATATGAAAATTTGACATCTCAAATTTCAAGATAAATAATGTTACGGTCGTTTTTAGTTTGGTACAATGCTTTTTTAATGCTTATCAATTTGTTTTTATTCATTGCACTTCCAATCAGATGGTAAATTACGAGACATCCGACGCAGACAAGCCTCGTTTCAAAGTGATGGGTAACGCTGTTACGATAACTTAATCGAGTTGTTTAACTTTGTAGAGGATCGTAGTTATAAGTACACATCGAAACAATACACTGATAAAAATATATATGACTCTAAAACCAACTTTATTTTTATATTTAGGATAACCGAAAATTTCTCTCAGTCTAAATTCAAAATATTCTTTAATATTACAGAGCACAACACTAAGAGGTATTTCAATCTTATCAGAATAATTTCGAAAGCAAACTGGACAAAAATTAATAGCTCAGCCATTATAATATCTCAGCTCATTATCTAGTCTACCATCTGATTGACTGTGACGAAAAAACATAATTGAATTTCTCCATTGATATCCAAACTATTGACAATGAGATTATCTAAGTCTTTAACGAGAATAAATTTATCAACGAAATCGAACGTATATAACATTGAAGTTTTCTATTGAAAATAAAATGTTCTTAAATTACTTAATTGTTATTCTTTCCCTTTATATTCCCTTTATTCTTTCCAGTATTATTATCATTTAAATGGAAATAATTGACGTGATAACCAAATGTGGTGTTATTTCTTTTGCGTATAAAGTATCAAAATCGGATCAATCGACGCGACATTGTGTAGAAAATTCTGAAAACGAACTACGGGTTGCGTATCCCCGCAACTAACAGCATTTGTCGCGAAACGACAGCTAATAAACTCGACTGCCATAAAGTCCCCCGAGATAATTTCCAAACTCGAACGACACTCACGGCTTTCGAGTTTTCACCATAATAATTTGCCCGCGAAATGATTACGACTGACCGTAAAATTACGAGCGCATTTAGGGCTCGAATGTAGATGAAGAGCGAAAATTGCCGGAGAAGGCAAAGGGGTTGCCGTTGCCGTCCATAAAGCAACTTTCTCGGCATTAACGTCCGAACGCATCCCGTCCCGTCAGGAGCCAATTAAACGCGCCTTGTTTCTAGTCGTAAATCTAATACACATGCGCCCCGCCAACTTCAACATTGTTGATTTCCAGGACCTGGATTGTTATCCTTTTATGACGTGACGATGCAAATCAAAAGTCATTTTTGTTTGCGATAGAAATTTGGCAACTTTCTAATCAAATTATACGGCAATGAAAGATAATAAAACAATCTTCATATATAGTAATTAAATAATCTCTGATTCCAATTTACGAATATAATATTTAAATTTACATATTGCAACATGTAAAATTCTTAACATCTTAAGCTGAAAATGCAATGATTATAAAATATAAAGTATTCCCATATATTTATAATTATTCATATGCTTATTATTTGTAATAAATTGGAAAGTATAAAACATGAATGATAAATTACTATTGTAATTATTAATGAAATTAACAAGGATATATTCACTACATCACTGATGAAATGAAGGATTGCTAGAAATCGAAATTCTAAGAATGTCTTCATCCATATAAATATAAATTGTTAATAAAAAATTATCAATTATATTAAATTCGTAAACTGAAACCAGTACTTTGGTATAATGCACGTCTGAAATTTATTTCCAATACTGGTTTGAATATCTCGCAAAGAAAGGAAATTCACTGTCAATCCTAGGATTTCCTAGTTATTGTCAGGTGAATAAACACCCTATTAAGATAAGCCAATGGACTGAGTTATGAGAAAGGCGTTGTGTCAAGAAAGGTCTATGCCCTTCACTCTTTCAATCGATTTTCGTCATATGGACCTCCGACTGCAAAAACATTACAGCTTGCTACATAAAAGCAACCAAACCAACTTACAAATATTACAAAATACAACTACAATTTTACTGTCTAACCCATAAAATTTAACAATAAAACAAGGACAATTGCTCCAACAATTCGATTCTAATTAGACCATTTATCAATACTCCAATCTAATCTGAATTTCTATTCGGTCACATCCCCCCCCCCCTCATTCACTAGAAACATTCGTCTGCCCTAAATTAATGCCACAGAGTACAATGCCCAAATTTTCAACGCATCAGATTTTTGACTATGGAAAAAACATGAAAAGTGATTTATCACGTAATAGTTTGCGTCAAGGGTAGTAAAAGGAGCGTAACGACACGCATCGGTACGTTTATCAAGGGTACGCTGACTGCGGGCGTCGAGTGTTAATGCACATACGAAAATGTATTACAGTCAATTAACAAGTAGCCATCCCAGTTATAAATGTTACGAGACGACTGGCGTCTTTTAAAAGGCGCTGTTATAAATTTCATGGAAGAAAGTGTAGGGGAGGGTTACGAATCTGCTTGGTATCACGCGCAGGACGGTGGAACAAGGGAATTAGATATATCGAACACGTTCGTGTACACCTACTATCAGCAACAGCAGACAGATAGCATACACAGCGTGCATGTTCCCATTAAAGTACACACACATGTTGGCCGCGATCGGGTATATATTTGAGCGCGCCAAACCCAGGGATGTAAAATTATCGATAATGTCAGCAGACGAAAGCGGATGCTGATCAAATCCCACTGGCTTGCAAATTGTCCGATATCGCTATGATTTGCCTTTAATGTTGCTGCTAAGTTGTAGCAAAGACCATTTTCTAACGAGATTATCGGCCGATTTTCAAGCAAGATAACAATGATTGCGGAGAAACGTCCGAAGGAATGCAAAGCAGCTTATTTCATTACTTCATGATGACCCTTCGGATTCCTGCCTGGTTTCCTATGGTTTCTGTTTTAATTTCAATCGAATCCACGTGTATTGGCAATTCCAACTAATTCTCTGCAATGGTATGTAGTGGGATTTCCTGTTTGAATGAGAAGAAATGAAATTAGTTTTTATTTTATGAAGATGATAAAATTTCATGATCAGTATCTGAAAGCAGCTTATCAGTTAAATCAAGTGAAAATTAATACCAACAAGTTAATAGGAAACTAAGAAAACCAACGAAAGATATTATAGTTCAACTAAAATTTGTTAGTTTGTTAAATGGTAGAGCAAAAACATAAATTTGGAAATATTCTACTTCAATTATACTAATATTTCTATATAAATTATAAGAACAAATTATGTCTCCATTAATTAAATTATAGCCGTCAAAGGATACGAAATGAGTTTGCGAAAATTATTTTAGTTGGTGTTCCGAAAGACAACCAACTAAAATGAGAAGCAAAGCAGAAGCAAATAATTCGAAGAGTTAACCTTTGGTGGATTGGGAATGCACGTTACATAAACAAGCTAAACTAAATGCAGATTTGTTACGTAAATAAAGTAGAATTAATTTCCTGAATTGGATTGCATGATTTGGAGAATTGGAGGTTCGAAGGTTTGGCGCGCAATAATACTTCCGACGGCCACTTGGTTTTATTAGCGAGCTTCATTGCTTTATGATGTCTATTTTTTTCTTTTTTAGGCTCACCTCGTTTACAGTATGTTCTCGTTACTGTTAAATAAATTATCGGTTTACGTATTCAGTTGCAGATTCATGTTCTGTTGTCGAAATTCAGATAGTAAAGTAAACTTTCCCAAAAAAAAAAAAAAAAAACGAAAGATGAAAGAAAATTGAAAATTTAAATAATCTTCTTGCTACATTATGATAACAATAGATACTAAATTTCACTATTCTCACTAAAATTGTGAAAAATGCTAGATTTCTATCAAGCACTGGATGCACTTATACATGTTAAATGTATACTTTAACATATTAAATGATACATATTAAATATATACTAATAATTAGATTTACCAAACAATATTAGAAAACCATATTTACACTGAAAAAAGAAGAATAGTAATATAACTATACGCATAGTTATTTTTGTGATAACTATAAAATTTCAGTGTTACCCAATTTCCCTAGTAAAAATAACCATAATATAGTTAATTCAATCAGAATTCTAGTTATCACAAAAAATAACCAGATGACTTCTCTTCTCAGTGCAAAATTTAATAATTTTCGAATAAACTTTATCAATCTCTAGTGTTATTATGAAATATGATAATTTTGGTTCAGTTTGTAAACATACCAATAATCGGTTACTAACAGTTTAATTAAGTATCAAAGATTTTTATATTTCCCCTAGCATGCGTCACTCTTCGCGGTGTTAAAATGTTAACCAGTTAAACATTAATACAGAAAATATCAAAGTTCAAAAAGCTTTACAATAAAATGATGCGAGAAAAGGATTGACCAAATCCGTCTGGCTGCGTAGGCTCCTATTTTTCGTAGTACCCACACGTTCCGTCGGGAAAACAGGTTTCGCGAAACCTATAAGATCACCGTGAACGCCCATTCGTTTTGCGTTATAAGCAACGCCGTGAAATTGTCTTATTGTTAGTCTTAAGGAAAAGCCATAATTCATAAGAAATCATCGATTCGCAGCACGCCTTGCAACAAAAAAATACATGACAATTAGAAAAATTTGTAACACTCTATAATAATCTTGATCCGAAAAATTAATGCTATTCGATACGTTAAGAATTCTTTAATAGTAACAATAAGAACATTCAGACACGCTATTATATATATATATGAAACTGAGAAATTGATAACAAAGCGTAAAGATAAGTCGATTGATCTGAAACGTGAGAAATTCTGTATCCAATGTTTAACTATACACCGAGAAAAATAAATAGCATATTTAGCAATAAATCCTGGAATACTGAACCTATACGTTCTTTGTATGTGTATCACTTATAATTTTTGGGAATTTTTTCTATACACATTGTATAGTATTCTA
>JABFPN010001919.1:0-25390 GCA_022817305.1 Leptoteleia sp. ZL-2020 | reverse complement strand
GGGGGGGGGGGGGGGGGGGGGGGGGGGGGGAGCAGTTGAGTTCGCACAGTCCAAGTGAGGACTAGGAACGGAGGCGAGGGTTCGAGGCTCGCTTCCGGTATCGTTTCTTTTCGGCTCTTTTTTCCTTTTTCATTCTTGGCAGATCAGTCAGGAAGATATTGGTTATTTGTAGCGAACCCTTCATTTGACATCCTTTAATTAATAAAGGTATAGTTGAATAAATGAATGACGTTGGCCTTTGAGTTGGATTTGTAAAGATTAATAATTGGCAAAAGCGTTTTGTATTTTAATTATTTTGTAATCGTTTTTCCATTGATTCGTATCAGTTTGTTGATAATTACACGCAGAAAAAAGTTTGAACAAAAATTACTATACCGTGTGACGTAAAACATTTTGTTGAGGTTGAAATTTATCAATTTCAAGAGTTCAAATTCCATCTTAGTTATATTTAATTCTTATATTAATTTCCACACAATTGCAAAGATGGTTTACCTTTTGAAATTTAATTTTAATCAACGGCACGGAAGTTAATTAAATAAAAAAAAATGAAGCATTCGAGCAGCAAAAAAATAATTTAAATTGGGAAGCCTTTCTTACTTTAATTATATGATTAATTAATTGACAAGCGTTAAAGTAGAATGCAAACGAGAGGGTAACAACGTTGAATGGCCAGACGGCATTATTTAAAACGACGCAGTAATTCGAGTAAAACGTTCTGATCGGAGGGATCTATCGGTACGAATTTATGCAGGTGACTCAAGTTCGCTAACGAAGTTGTCGACGTACGGACCCTGCATTAAATCGTATACGAATGGGAGGCGATTGGTTTTCTCTATTTCCGCCTTTATCGAGATCTAGCTACGATTAATCGCCTCGTTAATGTGGACTCGTTAATTAAACGACCGCCGCTGAATCGTCAGGGCCGCTCCAAACGAGACGAGCATATCGAACTTTTCGATCGGAGGTCTACATTTCACTAAGGACGATCGTTAACGATGACCATTGCTTAACGTATTACCCCGCGTTTAGTTGCGCGCTCACCAAACGTAACTAAATTTCATTCGGCGTTATGAAATAGCGGCACCAATGACTTTCAGAAATTTGAATGAATGCGAACGGCAGAAGTTTGCTTGGGAATATATTCGTTACTCGAGTTTATTAATTTAATTAATTAGTTGTGAATTCAATAGTTTGGTTAATTTTGTTTATGATCATTATTTATATTATTAAATCCTTAATAAAAATGAAACACATGTATAGTCCATATATATTTTAACAATTTCATATAAGAAACTAACAAATTCGTATATGGACATACATGTTTTTTTTTAATACATATATGGTCATATATGGATATACATCATGTTCGATATATGACATATATTATCTGTATATGGAAGTAATTGATATTATTATCTAACCATGTTAACAAAATTCCTTACCTTGAAATCAATTGTTACCATATATCAAAGAAGAAGGAAGAAATTCAGATGATAAGATACAGAAAAAATACATTTCTTCGTTTCAACAAACATAATAAATAATCTAAAACAAACTAAATAAAAAATAACAAATAAATTATATTTGTTTAAGTATAAGTCGTTTTTAAATTCCCCAAGTAAAGATTTATATATGTGCCATATATTTTTACATAGTATAACATATATGCCATACATATATTAAAATACATGTAACATATGTCACATATGCACGTTGATTTTTACACGAGTCTCAACAAAACAAACAAAAATTTTTCTTTATCTTATATTAAAATTCATCCAAATTTGATCGAAAGATATATAATATTTAACTTGAATTATTCATGTATCGTTTGTACGAAGTTTTGATTTAATATTGACTTTCCATTTATCTGAACCACTTTCTCCCCGATGCAGCGATGTTCCGACCGAAACAAATAACGCCGGCAATGATCGCAATTCCCCACTCTCGCATGAAGATCGCTCGATGCACTTAACGAAATCTTTTATCCGGGACTCGATAAAATTTTTTTCTCTCAAAATTTCCGGTTCAAGCGGCTCATTGTACTCATCTGCACTCGACTTGAGACATCGCCGAGTCAAATAAAATAATGACGAAAAAACGGCGGACACAATGTCGAGTGCAAATAAAGAAGGAAAGAAAGCCGAGGAGGATAAGGTAAAAAAAAGAAGAAAAAAAAAGGGGAGAGGAAAGAAACGTTTGAAGCGACAAAATCGCAGCGCCAGCAACATTTGTGCGTCACGGGGGAACGCATCGCGCGCATAAATGCGTGTATACATAAGTACCCGATGGCGGATACACGAATCGCATGCGACATCGCGCCGGAGAAGGACGCAACCGCGCGGGTAGCGGGCCGTGCGAGAGAGAAGCGCGAGGACGAAGGAAAAAAAAACGAGCATCTATACGCGCAAGCATTTATACGCCAGAAGATTTATGGCGCACTGTTTGCGCCGGATAAGAATGACTGGAGCGAATGCGAGAAGCCGGTTTGTCGATATAAGATCTCGCGACGCCACGAAAAAATGGAATTTAAAGGATATTATTTATGAGCTCGAGGGAAGAGGGAGTGTACCGGCGAGGCGAACAAAAAGACGTTCTCCCGCAAGACGAATGTGAAGCAAAGTTCGGTGCAATTGTAATGAGCGGCGCGATCGATTTGTCGCCCGATGAAAAAATCGTAATGTGACGACGCCGATTCTGTATGCGAATTCGAGAGAGAGCGAGGGGGTGGGGGAGTAGAAAAAAAGGAGCGTGCATTCGAATGGGCAATTGTCCCTGTTTTTTTTTTAGCTGATGCGCTTTGCGATACGAGAAAATATGTCGTTATGGAAAATATGACGGGATTTGGCAAAAGGAAGGAGAAGAAGAAGAAAAAAAACGGATTTATTAAGTCGCACATTTGAGGAAGTGACTTATATGGAGTTGTTGTGCGGGGATAAAGTTCTGCTTGTTGGTCGTAAAAACGAAAAACATCAACATTTGGATGCTCGTAATGGATGTTCTTTTTAAATGCGCGTGCTTATACTGTTCGGGAATGTGTAATTGTAATTTAATGAAAAGTTTCGCTTGGATGTAGTTTCTTATTTGACGTGGAATTTTAACAATTCTCTGAGAGAAATGGATTGCCAAGTTAACAATTCAGATGTTGTACTTGCGGATGAAGTGTAAAACAAATAATGCAATGGTACATAAATTAGTTAACTTTTTTAGCGATTAGTTAATTTTTGTGATAATCTGCAATGGAATTGAAGAATAAAACGTTTCTTTAAATTAAAGACGTAAACAAAAATTGCTGGTCATCAAACGAAAGGGAAAATTATCAATGTAAAAATATTAACAATCTTTATTATTGTTTTTTTTTTGGTTTGAAGTCGCCTTTTGTCCATTTGAAAATAAAAGAACATAAAGTTTGTTAACAATTTGTATTTCAAAAACGTTTTATATTTCAGTTCTGCAGATCACTTAAATTTTTAAATTAAGAATTTCTTGTTGAAATGAAGTAAGTTATAAATTTTCTTGTAAAAATAAATTATCTTATTTTAATAAATATTGCAATACTTGCACCAACCCCTTTCTCAAGTTATTCGAGCTAAATATTATTTAGGAAATTGCAGATATATTGTAACATACGTTTTAATGAAATCATTTTATAAAACACATTTGCATATGACACTAATTGTTGACGTTAGTAAGCCAATGCAGACTTAATTAAATTTTCTAATAAATGATCGAAACAAATTAAAATAAATTACTGATACCTTGCGTATCCAACGAACACGTATTTGATAACCCTTTATCTGTAACACACGACTTTAAGCGTAATTTTTCAATGTAAAAGTTTACATATCAGTGAATGCAAAACGTGGATCACTGCTTTGCATTACGAATTGAATTAAAGATTCATGCATTCAAGAAAGAGATATTTGAATTGCCCTAATGACGTACACATCCTGCGTGCATGCTCAGCTTATTGCCATCTTTCGTGCCCCAACATTTTCACATTGAATATAATTTATTAACATAAATTCGCATCCATTATTCTATTAATTCGACATGACGTCAGCTTTCAATTTTTTCTACTTTCAACTTCTCTTTGAAATACCTTATATCAAAACTACAGCAAGGGAAACATACTAATAGTTGTACTATCTACTTCATAATAACTCGGAGATAAGCGTGTATTTATAATATATATTACTTATAATATGATGTATTAAAATTTATAACATTCACTTTAAAAGGTTTGTTGAAAAAATGTCATTATCAATGAATTACTCTTGTCTTCACAGTAACTAGACTTTTCCACAAATCTACGACACTGCCTGGAAGAAGGGCACAGCTATTATAGTGTAACCAAACAAAATTACATCTAAAATGTTTAACTATTTATTAGCTCATTACTTAACAAGGAAACCAATTATTCCTTTTTTTTTAAAAAAAAATTTACGATAATATACAGGATAGTAATTTTTATTCAAACTTTTTTATTTATGCAGTAACTAAAAATAAATTCCCTACAGTGTGTATTTTATTAGACAAACACTTAATTCGGAAGCGAAGTAACCTTTTGCTCTCCATCTCAAACGACAAATATTTGAACGATATTTTTAAATGATGACCATTGTTCTTTGTTTTATAGAGGCGGCAAATTCATTACTGTGGGCGACAGAATTAGATTGCCCGATGACGTGACGATGGGCTACATAATCGAGCACTTGTTGAAAAAGCAACTGACTGTCGTCGAACAGTTTCACTCGCATCTCGAACCCATGAAGTTCCTGAATAAGGACACGTTTCATGAACAGGTATGTAACATTCATTTATTTTAACATTTATTTGTTCTTGTCAATTATATAACTTTATTATAATTAAGTTGAAAAAAAACCCAATGACGTATATGTATTTTTATTATTTTTGTTTGTACTTTTACAAGCCATAGTGATAATACTTAGTAATAAAATACAAATAAAAAATACAGTAAATTACATGTTTGAAGAAGCACAATTTATAAAAATAATTAATAATTTTCTTATTAAGCCTAAGCAAAAGTTACTTAAAATAGGTCAAGTCAAATTTCAAGCGATTAAAAAATACCAATTACTATAATTTTATAGTTTTTTTTGGTCATTTTATTATTTAAATTCACAAATTTATGATCATAAGCAAAATCTCTATATCAGTCAGCAAAGTGGGTATACAATGCTAGCATGTTGATGTACCTTGAAATACATAAAAGTTGATTTACATGCTTCTTTTTATGATAAATAACTTAAACTTTAAAAGAACCTTATGTTTTTTCTAAAATTTCACCAATTTGACAACGAGGTAAATTTTATTTAAGTATATAAATATAAAATTTACTTTCAAAACACTTGCTACAATTCGGTCCACTAAAAGAGTTGAAAATGAAGAAGTTTAATTAACTCTTACACTTGTCGGAAAAAAAGGGGGATGAAAAGGAAATGAAATTTTAATAGTTGAAAAGCTGGAATGCGATAGTCGCTATCACGTTGATATCCGTTGGGATTCGATATGAATTGAAATTTGCCATGGCGTTATTGTCGGTTTTATGACGGTCTTGAAAATTGACTCGATGAATATTAATAAAGTACAATACCCGGCCGATGAATATGTATACACGCGGGAATTGAAAATAAATTCCTATTGATACTGTACGATAAAAACAATCAATAGATGTTAGGGATACGGGAGATTGATTACAAGTCAACGAAAGTGGAGCCGTCCGTCGAGATTTGACGACCAGATGGGGACCGCTCGATATGATGATCTCGCGTTGTCGACGTTGTCGAGATCAAACCGTTGATCTCCTATTGGCATGCGCGCGCCTTTCTTTTAATATCGTCTATCAATCTGTCCGACTCCTGCGAAGACATTGTGTATAGATTCACTGACGAACTGTCTTTGTAAGAGTTATTTTTCATACGTTCAATCGTGATAAATGTTCCGTTGATGAACTTACGAAATTGACAACTTTTTTATAAGTTATCAGACACAAATAAAAGTAATACAACTTTTTTTTTATGAATAATTCATGGCTTTGTTATTATTTTGTCCGTACGTTCATATTTCTTTCAACGTGTCAAATGTGTATTACTGAATTTAATATTATCTTTTGGCAATTTTCTCTTATTAATGCATTAAAATTACCGTTCAGTATGTAATAATATAAATTGAAATTTAGATATTGTTAAAGTTTGAAATATTTGTTAAACATTATTTGATTAAAATATTTAAGTTATGTAATAAGTAAATGAAAATTGCTATCTTGGAGTTATTTAATGTACTGTATTTGATCTATATTCTCCCAATATTAAAAATGTTTAATTAAAGTGAAAAATTTACTTTATTAATATAAAATTATGCATCTATGATATCTATTTTAAGAATTTGAATAATCTTTTATAGACCACTTATATTAATTAAGGAATAATATCACTTTCAGAGGCATGAATTAAATATTTAGTTAATTAGACTGGTAATAAGCTCAGTGTTATTAGTTCAATAATTACGTTATTTCAACTAAGTAATTTCATCTATAAATATCAAATTATTTATCAATAATCCATATCTGTTTATTATTGAAGTGTTGGAAATTATGTTTCGTATCGAGTGCATTAAAATACAGTTACGCCTTGACATTGCGAATTCCTGACTCCGAAAAACTTGTTAAAATTGGATTAAGCTTGCATTTAAATTTAACACCCGAATAATAATCATCGCACATTTCAATTCCAGGTGTCGTTCAGTTATTCCAAAGGATCAAAAGACGAATGGAATATAGTGAAAATCGACGGTTTCGACCTCAAAGATGATCCAAAGAGGTAACATGATTTTAAACAACTATAATAACACGTTCGGTGCAAATTGTGTACCAAACTAATTAACAGCGTCCAAATGAGCAGCACCTCATAATTGAATTTCCAAATGATCGGCTAATTGATATCCTTCGACTTTCTCGGTGCGAATTCGATTACATTTTTGTTGGGCTTGCTCAATTTTACTGCGTGTCGTGGTACCGTTATAGGTTCTCATCACGAAGACTTCAATTGCTTGTGTAATTGCGAACTTCGTATGACCGAGGAATGTGAGGCAAGAATAAAGACGGTACACACACCGTAGCAGTTCTCATGAGTAGTTTAATTACCTTCCCAGTGTATACTTTCGGTACGCATGTGCTGAATCACTTTTTTTAACTTATTCTTTATTGAAAATGAAGAGCAAAGATCGTCCTTCCGCAGTCTTCGTTACTATGTAATTTTCCTTTTTAATGCAATTTACTGATAAGTCTGGTCATTTCTTTTTACATACGCATATATATTTTCCGGTGAAGTTACATAATTAATTATATTACGTATATTAATTAATTATATTACGCGTGTAATTTAGTCGGCATTTCCCTTGTCTTTTTATTTAATTAAAATCGCTTTTATACTCGTTTCATTAGAAGAGTTGATTTCTATTATAAATCGTTTCCCAAGAGTACAGTGTATTATTTATATGGTAGTAAAGTGTAATATTTATATGAATTTTTCGTTTAATTCAATTATGCGGTGCTGTAAAATTTAATTTAACTAAATCAATTTGAATAAAAGCTAACTTGAATTTAAATTATATTTTGTTTTCATTGTTTTTATTACAATGGAATGATATGCAAGATGTATTAATCCAAAATACGTTTGCTTATTTAATGTAATATAAAAGAAAATAAAACAATATAAAAGAAAAGAAATAAAAAAAAAACGAAATTAAATTAAAGTATTATAATTTTTGCATAGTACACACAGATTATTTATTTCAATGGCGCTATTGAAACAATATTCAAATAAATGTTTAAATTCACTAAAATATTTTTGTATTAAATATAATTTTATATTTTTATTTATATAATACATATATATAAATAATGACATTATAATTCTACATGATTTATTATTTTTGCAGATTCAAGTCTATACACTGTCACCTGTTTCCAAATATTTCCTACTGCCCTCACAGATGATAAAAGTGGATCACGCTAGTTAGACTTTAACCGCAGTAGGCAATAAATATCTACACATTTCACAACGGATAAACATCTTGCAAGTTACACGGTAATTCATACCACATTAAAATATTGACAACTAACATTCTTACGAGTCATGTAAATTAGATGGCGAAGCATTTTTTTTTGTTTTTTGAGCTGTCATCATTGAAAACTGAACCACTTTGCAATATCTCACGAGTCACACGATAATACTCTATTCTGATAGTGCGATTACTGTTGTGTTTTTTTGTTTCAAACATTGATTTCGAAACTGAAATATATCAGCAAAACGATAGGTATCAACAAACCGCAAATGTTTGTTTTATTTTGCAAAGCGCAACAAAATATTCCGACAAAAAACTTCCCTTTTCTTTTATTTATACGTCGCACGATTTTACTTCGAAATTTAATAGAATAGAACTGAATTGAATCGTTGTTTAAAGGCTGATGACACATTTTTCAAAATACCTGCAGTTTTTCGAAACTGAGAACGAAATGAAAAATATGAATATTTATCGAAGCTCGTAGAGAAAATGCGGCAATACCGAGCGACACGTCGTTGATTTACAATTACGCAGCGCGGTTTTCATTCGGTATAAAACTGCATGTCAAATTGTAAGCGCGTAAAAGTGCATGTGATATTATTTAACATTTCTGTTGTATCGTCAATAAATGTACGTTTTGTTTTTTAGCTGAAATATCACTCGTTGTTGACAATCAAAGTTTTCCGCCAAAATACTTTTCTGGAAATATGAAGAATTTTCAGAAATGTTTTAAGAAACTTGCATCAGCTAAACTTTTACACGTTTAACGTTATGCGTACAGTTTAGTTTGTTGCCAGAATAGTTGAAGAACGCATTTCTGGATTTTTATTATCTGTTAATAAATATAACTTCAGAAAATAGATGAATGAGAATTTACAACTTCGACATAAGTTGTAACATTCAAAAGTTGGTGTTAAAATTTTGCATGAATTTGCGACAGTTGTTTGTTAGTATTTTACTAATTTATAAATACTGAGAAAAATTAAGAAAATTGGCGGAAAACATTGAAAAAGAGTGATATTTTGTATTAATAGTCGCACTGAAAGAAAAATGTTACCTCTACTAATTATTTAGTTTCTTCGACTGACATCTTAGTTGATTTGACCGGTATTTTAATTATTTTAACTGACGTTTAGTTAATCGAACTGATATTTCAGTTATACCAGCTCTTTATTTTCTGTCAGTGCGCGCGCATTGTACATTTTAGAGCTGTCGGGGATCCATTTCGTCAACTGTTTGCGATTATTTATTTATTGCAATAAATTGTTTAGAATTATATTACACAATAATATATAATATTGTATTGATGTGTTTTCCGAATGTCAAGCAGATATACAATGATTGCATTTATGGCAGCACAAAATAAAAAATCGCACTAAGCTAGTCCTTCATGTTGTAAGCGAATAGCTGTACAAATGTGATATTAATAAGTTGGTGTGTCGTCCTTTTTTTTTATTTGAACGTTTGTGTGGATGCGTGCGTTTTGGGAATTTTATTGTTACTCAAATTTGTAATATATTTACGTGAACAGTCGTGTTTGGATTTAATTAATAACAATAATTTATTTCTTACCTTGACTTAATGTCAGTGGGATTTGACACTTGCGTGTTGTTGGTTTCGGGAAATTTTTTACTAAATAAGATAAATATATTACAATTTGTAGTAACGCTGAGCTTTATTGCATTGTTACAGTTATTTTTATGTTTATTTTGTTCTTATTCGAGTATAAGTGGTGGGCGTTCGCGAGTTCTTGTTGAACAGACACGTTTTAGTGTGCAATAAAAAGTCGCGGATTACCAATTTGTATTATAATTAAAGAGTTTACTCTGGATACACATGTGTATAATATGCGCGTAATTAATTGTTTTAACACGACGAAAAAAACACCTTTGTTCACGTGACATGTTGATTAATTAAATTATAATGTTGCTCACGCACGAAGCATACTATGTATTATATTATTTCATCGTTGTATAATATAACAATTTGTAATAAACATATTAATAAACGATGAAATTGTATATGATCTTTTATCCATGTCAAATTTCATATTCTTAATTATTTCAAGCTTTAATAATTAATTGTATTAATTTTAATTAAGAATATTATTTACGTAAATGAGATAATTGTTTTGTAACGATTGATAACTTTCGCACGTTAACAAAGCTGGTTTCGTGTTTGAAAAATTCAATAGGCTCGACTTTAGTACATTGATCTCCATCTGTTATGATATTAAGAAAGTTTCAAGTCGACAAAGAAGAAACCTACAGTCGTTCGCGTCATAATCTGCGACAGAATAATTTTACCAATCGTGTTTCCGTGCAGGATTGTAGTTAAGAGGAATTGATTTGTCGAGTTAGAATGGAATGTGTTAAATACACAGTGAAATTAATAATCGTGATTTTCGTTCAAATTGATCCGATGCTCTTGCCCAGTGACTATACGATATACGGCGATGTAAAGGATGAATTTCAAGCTGATGGTAAAGTTACATAATTACGTTATCGACCGTCTTATTAAAATGTTGATAATAAAACTCGGACAATGAAATGAGAAATATAAAACTCTTAGAAGAGGATAAATGTAAAATTGAAGATAAAAAATTGATAGAAAATATGAATAACAAAATATTTTATTCCATCGCTGGAGTATGTTATTTAATAAATAACAACAATATTTTATTATTAGATTGATGAAATTCAATCTAATTGATAATAACATGATTATTTATACCCAAGTGTGTACAAAATTCTTGCGAAATTTTATTATTAAAGAAGAGGTTTCGAGGAAGGCTGTTGCAACTAATATTAAGCGGTAGATAAAGGCTAATTAATTGCCAGGTTTTCCGAGTTAAAAGTTTAGAACGGCTTACGCTTCCCAAAGCCTCCTGAAAGTCTTTATTTATTTATCGGGCTATGCGGTTGTATAATTATTGTTTATTTACAAAGCGCAGGATAAATCGTTTTCGAAGAGAAATTTTGTCTGAACAAGGATTTTGCATTACCTTTTAATTCACTTCTTTCATCTATTTCTCGCAAGCTTGATTATTCACTCTTGCGTTATATTATAATTGATTAAATAAAAATGAATTCAAATCTCGTCAAGTATCCTTACTAGATCTCATTCAAATGCATCAATTGTCATCGATTCGCGCTCAATACTCGAACTGATTATTTCGACATGATTAACTTTACTGAAATGATTTGTTTCCAGTTAGAAATTATGTCACTCCAGTAATTTATTGCAGTTTTTATACTTGAAACTCTATTTCACATGAACTCGTAATAAGTCTGGATTAAGTTTTTGCAAAATTTATCATTCGTAAACCAAATTCATAATTCTCTTCTTAAGTATTTACAAGTTTAATCTTGTAATGACACAAAAAATAATTAAAAATAATCGTACAATATCACAATACCTATTAAGGAATACATTTGAATGATAACTCCAACAATTTGAAGCAATACAAATTAATTTACTTATATCGAAAAACCCTTAAAATTCAATTAAAACTCATTACCTTACAAATTAATATCACTTAAGAAATAACAGACATTTTCTGTGGTCACTATCATGGCACTTTATTTGCACAATAAGGTGCGAATCGTTTCCTTTGTTTGATGCATTTCCCGGACAAGCCTAGTGGCACTCTTTTTGAATTACCAAAGATTAATTTGTCTATAATTAGATCGCTTGAGCCAAACGACGAAAATATATTTATCTGATAGTTACTGGCTCGGGCGAATGACAAATGATTTAGGGCTGGTTTTTGGGGTGGATCGGCTAGATGATTTCCGGTGCAGTGAGTGGGTCGCCGGAGGAGACGCGGCCAGCGCGAAACCAGGTCGTGGCACTGACAATGCGACCTACATACGACTCGTTCACAGCCCCGCATCACGTCCCTCTCTTTGGGTAACCCTTTGCTTCGCTCGTTCCTATGTCCCCTCTCTTAAAGCGTTGCATCCAGCATCCCTTACGTCATTGGTTGCAACTGTGACCCGTGACATTTTCCTACGACTTGCACTGTGCAACATTGTCGAAGAGAATCTACGACACGGAATAGTTAAAGTGTTTCGCGAATGCTTTCGCGTAAAACAAAAGTTAACACGTTAAGAATAGTTTTAATTTGTACAATTGTTAAAGTTAACTCATTTAAATGTAATATAATATTATTTCTTAGCGACTCGCTTCAGATTTAATTGTAATATAATTTGATACAAAATACTTATTTTACTTTAGTTATTGGGAATTGAATTCGTACATTTTAATATGAATTCATTAATTCTGTAAGCCAATAGATGAAATTGTAACGAAGATTTATCCATGCATATATTCAACTTTTAGGGTCACTAACCATGCACTTGGAAGTAATCAATGAAACGTAATTATTTGAGAATTATAATTCAAGTTATTTTCACGAATTAATTCCATTATTTAATTAAGAATAACTTTCTAAGTTGGTCATTAAATTTGAAATGTATCGCAAGGCAAGAACACGTGAAATTTTAGCGTTTTATCGATTTTTGTATGATTTCAGTTATCTGAAGTTTGCTCTGTAATGCAAATAATGGTTATTATGAATATTTCAAAATTGGTTGTACTTTTCGTGTGCTTTACGAAAAGTGAAAATGTATAATCGTTATAGGCATGCTCTTTTGTAATAAAATTTACATATTATTATATAATAATATGTATCTTATTTCTAGAAATAATAACTATACCAAATGTCATACGTTATCTTTCAATATATTTTATTTCTGTTTATTAGGAATTTCATTTCATTCAAGACGAATGTACTTACTTTCTCAGAAGATAAATTTTGAGATGACTGGGTAAAGCTTTGCAAGAGATTTACGCCTTAAGCTAACTTTTTGGTCATTTTTTATGCTTTAAGTACATGCCAGCGTGGACAATGGAGAAAGCTACTTTCTAGTGTAGATACAAAGTGTTATTAACACGTCTGTTACATCGCTTGATAAGGTAAGAAAATTGCATCAGAATAATTTTATAATTTGCAACAATCTTTTAATTTATGAATTATTTTGAAAAATTTATCAAAATTTTTGCTCGACACGATGAGAAGTTCTTAATTATATTAAATAAAATAAAAATTTATATACTTAATGTTATATAAATTAAGAGTTTATGCAATTACTATTAAATAAAATAAAAAATTTATTATATCATAAATTTATTTTTTTAAAATAGAAATAACAATTGATGATAGAAAATGTATGATAAAGTTATATCGGATTTAAAATGATTGTCAATGACCAACCAATTTATACCGTTCATATGCAAATGGCCTATATTAACCAGCATACAATTGGCTATTAGAGTACTTTGGCAACTGTAGAAATTATAGTAAAGTAATTTTGGATATGCGTTCATGACAGATCAATAAATAATGACATATTGATCACATGGGCGATGATCACGTAGAGAACAATATCGCGTATGCTTATGTTAATCGTAGCTGACGAATCGGTGTGCTTGCACAGTCATTTGGGACTGGAATCGGGATAACTACGTTATATATTCCATAGGTTTGTTCTCTTGCGAAACACATGTTCCCGAAAGTAGATGAACTGATGTGAAGCATAGGTGATTTGGTAATGCCACCTTGGTAACTTGCCATATTGTTCAGATTCACGTTGCTGAGGTTTAATTAATTTATCGGGTCAGGACGCTGTCCCTGTAACTCGATGTTCATTACAAAGATCCTTAGGGCATCGTTTTGGTTCGCTTAGTATTCCAGACTTGTCGCGACCCTAGCGTAGAAATGCAAGATATCTCGGTCTTTAACGAATAAGGGTTCGTTAACTTACTTTGAGCAACGCGTAACGTACTTATGATAATCCTGGGCTTTCAAGTTACGCAAATATAGTCACTGCTATTGCACTTTGAGACCTCACAAATGTCATCGAGAATGAAAATGTCTGCTTACTCAATTTCGGTTATGTAAAGCATTAATCTAAACTCTAAATTCCGTTTGAAAGATAAAACGTAGACTGAGTGGAATGTTTGATTCCACCAACCAGTCATTTAGTTAAATTTGGCTTGATATTTGCAGTTAAAATTTCTAAAAACTTTCAAATATCTTGATTTCTTATTAGACAAACTGAAACTTCTGATTACGGTCCAAGGGTCGCATTAATAATATGAAAATTACCTTTTTATAGATAATTTATATAATCACCTTTCAATAGTTGTCACGTTAACATCTTATGAGTTAATTGTTGATACAATGTATTATTTGCAATTATTTAATTCTCATATGGTGTGGTATTAAAGTTTTCAGTTTCATTATCAATTTTTTAATTAATTTAATTGATTAATTAATTCAGTTTACACTTAGAAACGTCAAATAATATATTGTTTGTAACAAAATTTACATATCTCAATCTAATTAGACGCATTTTCTTATCGGCTAATCTTTAAATTATTTATTCATGCATGCGAAGGGAAATGTGCCCATTCGAAGGTAAGATTCTTTGAACTAGGGAATGAAACTTTCCCCGAGGAACTCAATCCACAACTGCCTCCCTGATTTCATTGTACATTTCCCTTCGAAATACTTTTTGCAAGTGCGAAAAACCCTCCACAGGCGAAGTACACCTTCACACACATATTGTCTATTACAGTCAAAGTCTTCTGTGCTTGTTTTCAGTTTCTTAGAATTCTTTTCCACGATTTTCTTCAATTCTAGTTTACGATCTTATATTTACATTTATCGTCCACATATGATTATCAACAAAAAAAAATCTAATCAATACGGTTCAAAACGTAAACTATTTGAATAGTTATACTATTTATATATCATTATACCAGATTTATTCAGAATATATGATTATTATTTTAAAATAATAGCAAATATAATTTATTACACCAAAAAAAGAAAAGTAAAAGTTCCTGATAACAAACATTCTGGTTAAATGAAGCAGAATGTAGATTATTTTAACTAAAAAATTGGTAACTAGAAATAAGATTTTAAAGTTATAACGAATTTTAACTATTTATAAAATTAATATTATCTATCTTCTGAGTATAGATGAAATGCATTCTCATAGATTTTTGTATTAATATGATAATTAACACTTTTTACTTAATTTGTAACATGTATATATAATGAAAGGATATGTAGGTACAAGAAAGTGTATAAGCAAACAACGTCGAGATTCAACGTCCAGATTATGCTAAAACAAGTTATGTGAGAAGAAAAAAAATACACGCACGCGAACACTCCTGCCTAAATAAATGTATTTTTTTTAAACGAACAGGATTAAAATGTGAGATAAAAGCAGCGATTAATAGTTGCATCAGATTTGAAATATTTAATTAACAAAGTAACTGTTTTGTTATATAAACTGTTTTATAAATTCTAAATAATTACTTCCATATAAATATAAATATTTTTATTGGATATAACAGTTATGATTTACGTATTATACTTTCAAAGAGAACATTATCTTTTGTAACTGCAAATTTAAAGGAAAACATTTTATATAGCATAATTGTGGCATTTTTAGCGAACAAGGTGTAAATGTTTACAATCAGCAAGTAAAAGCAATGCAATCACAATTAATTGTACGACTCTACAAATAAAAAAGTGGATCTCTAATTTCGAGTAAATATTTTTTGCAAATGCTAAGCCCGAGGTGTACATTTTAACAGCTGTGAGTTCATTCTGCTTTAGAATTCACTTAAATTTTTAATTACCATTACCTTGGCTCGCTCTCTCATCTAGTTTCAACTAAAATATTGAACAAAGGTTTTATTTACCTTTCGCTCATTCCTTGGCTGTTAGATTTTATTTTTGTTATTATCATGTAAGAACTTAAACTGAAAAATTCCAGAGCTGCAGCCAACTTTTTTGTACCTTCATTTATTTTTATATGATTAGCAAAGCCT
This sequence comes from Leptoteleia sp. ZL-2020, assembly GCA_022817305.1. NCBI lineage: Eukaryota > Metazoa > Arthropoda > Insecta > Hymenoptera > Scelionidae > Leptoteleia > Leptoteleia sp. ZL-2020. Next base: position 9,391 of record JABFPN010001919.1, on the reverse strand, counting down.
TTTTAATTAATTAAATAAAACTGCTTTGCTCATGATACTATAATTCAATTTTTGTAATTTTTTTCACGGTACAGTATTCATGATTCTTTCATGCAGAATTTTATAGAAACGCGAAAATTAAGCTGCTTATATAAAAGTCGAAGAGTTTAACACGAAAAAGGAGAAGCTAGGAAAAGTAACGCGTGTGAAAGTGAAACGCAGTTCAGACGTAATTCCTACTTTCGGACGGTAAAGTACTTTTTTCCACGAATGAATCAAAATCTTTATTGCAAAAGGAATTTACCGATAACTTCCGCCTCGTGCGGATACATATGAGAACGAAAGTATGAGCTTTAATGTATAAAAGTTCCCGTCTGCTTGTAAATGTCGGTTTGTCTCGCGAAACCGTGATACATTTCTTTGCCGAACTCGTAGGCGTTAAATTGCTGAATTGCATTAAAGTTTGCAGTAGATATTTTTTTGCAGTAATATTTATTAAGAATAATAGATATTTCGATTGTTAAAGTGATGGTCAAAGCATAGGTAGCGCCCTACGAAATCGGGTAACAAGAAAGATGTTAATTGTGACTTATTTTTAATTACATATTATAATTTTCATTCAATTGCTTTATCATTCATTTAATATTACTTGACTTTTAGTTATCAGGAAGTTTTCAAGTTTAAATATTGAAGTTGCGGACATTCAAAGTACTGCCCGTGAAAGAATAGGCGACCGCGATACTCATGGGATCTAAATGAATTATCAAATCCACTCTAAAAACTCAGACATCATTTTTAAAACTTCAGAAAAAAACATTCCCTAGAGCAGTAGTTCGCTTAAGCATCATTATGATTGCAGAGGAAACGAAAGGCATTGCGAAAAGTCAGACAGGCTGACTTTCAGTCAAGTAAATAAAACCTTTGGGTGAGACAGCAAGGCCGTAAGAAGTAAATATAACAGAAAAGGCCTCCTCATGCATCTCGCGAATATTTGTTCAAATTGCCCATGAGAACCCCACAAGTGCATATACCAGACGTGATAAGGGCAAAAGCAACAAAGGATAGGTACACAGGATTGACCAAAAGAAATGTGAGGTCGAATGTTTGGCATGTGTAATCCTCGTCTATGAATTACTGGAGTACTGAAAATCTGAAGAAAATAAATGTCAGATATTGCAACATAGTCGATATAAGTATTGGTTCGAGTTTGCTTTAAAGAAAATTAAAATTTAGGAATGAAAAAATTTAATATAAATAGTTTTGTTCGAAAAAATAGATCATTGATTTAAAAGGATAGATTCTATAACACATATATTTGTGTTAAGTATACATTGTTAAGGTAGTTTAACGTTACTTTAAAAGATGTTTAAAGATAATAAAGATTAATGGTGTCGACTTATGTACAACTAAAGCTAAGAAACTTTCAAAGCTTCGGGCTGTTCGTATATGCTCAAATTCCAAATTAAATAATTAAGGAGGAACTAAACTTCTTTAGTAAACAAAACAACGGTCTTATTTCAGAGCAACCTAGATGATTAAAACAAAATGCAACTAGTTCCATTCGTTTCTAATCATGGTTCGTTTCCTGTTCATGGTTTCACTAAGAGATTTTTTTTAAAAATGATGGGCAATGTTTCTAATTGTACAAATAAACAAAATAGTCAACGTATTAAAAAGAAGAATGCTTAATTTTAACTGAAATGTTAATTCTAGCATCAACACTAAATACTCTAAAAAGAATTTTCAATTAAATTCCAAAGGAAACAAGGAAAAAGATTGGCATTCTTTAAATTAATTTTACTTGTTTTTAATCACCTTTAAGTGCAAGTTAAATAATAATTATGAAATAATTAAAAATTACAGTAATTACTTCTCTACTTCACAACGTTATGAAATTTATCCTTTGATAAATAATTATTAAAAATTCTTTGTGTACACGGAAAAGAATGGGATGATCACAGCAAACACAGTAGTAAGGTTAGCATCGTTTTTTTGTCATAAACATACATATGTTTAATGTGCATCATGCATCTTAACGTGACATACATTTGTTTAATGTGACCATATATATGGTAATATAATAATATAAAGATTGTCAGTATTTACCATTTTTGAGCATCTAGTAATAATATTATTATTTATTTCATAAATATCTCCAAAGTACATTTCGTATAAAAACCACATTGTATTACAATTATGCTGCATGTAAACGGATTAAAGGCATAGTTTGCGAAATTACAACAAATATTTCTGAGATTTAGTTTCAGCAAATATTCTGTCCTATTCACTATAATAACCAAGATTCATATTTTGGTTTAGTTATGCCAACAAATTACTTTTCTCTTTTGTTATATCAAAAGAACGAATTAATAATTCCCTGTTTTCTTCGTAACATTACGTGGATTGTTCAGTTACTGCAATTTTCGGATTCAACCATCCCTTCGGAATTCTAAAGAGAAATACTTAAATTCCGAGTGAAAACTTCCACTGTAAATTTAGTAACTTTTTTAAAATCTAATCCAGGAATCCACAATCTAGAAGATTGTAAATCTTTTAAAGTCTTGCAGCTGGGAAGTGTTTTGCGCGAAAGCAACCTATCGACTTTTACATTGAATAAATAAAAGTTAGCGTTTACCTATATAGTTTATACCTTTTATGTTCTTTTGATATTCGCTCCGTCTGTTTAAAACATTTTTTTGCAAACTGTCACGTATAAACTCAATTCTTTTCATTCATTGTACATTGCATCAAAAATGTGTTAACGAATATGTATGCAACGAATTCTTCGCATCGTAACGCGGTTTATTGTCTAAATCTGTCATAAATATGTTCGGACAGTTTCAACAATAGAACGTACACATGTAAAATGTACGTCTTGTGAAAGAAAACCACCGCCCACAAGTAAAAGTTTGCATCGAGAAAGTTTATTCTTGCAGTAAAACGAAATGATAACAGATATCCGTTGATTGTGTAATTTTTTTGAAAATTAAACGTTTCAATTCGCGAGAATATACCGCAGAAATATATATCGGAGGCGTTACATTTTCATGCCGCAATTTGACGAGTATCCATTACACAAAAATTCGATGAAAATTTTGTTAAAGAACAAACAAATTTTAACCAGCACTTCTCTCTCTGAACAATTTTAGATAATATTTCAAACGCATTACTATGATATAATTTTTATTCAATGAAATGAAAATATCCAATATACAATAAAATTACAGTATTATATAATATTCACATTATTCTTTCATGTTAAATGGAATTTAAAAGATATAAAGAAATTTCATTTCGTTGAAATAATTTAATTTTACAATAATCTTACTATTACGTTTGAATACGTCCATTTTCTTGACAAGACTACGATTATTAGTCATTAATTCTAAAAGCGATAATTTTTCATAAATTATAGCAAATTTCTGGTTGAGAGATCCCTCGACCTTTTTTATACAACATATGCTTCTCGCATCAACTTAATTTTCCATCTTGCCTTTACATTAAAATTAATCCCTTTGATAGAAGCTCTGGTCTGACTGAACTCATCCTTTTAAATTTGCTGCTGAAAGTAAGTTCCATTTGTTCCGGGTAAAAATTTAATGTCAGAGGCGTTCTTGAACTATTACGCTCGCTGACTTATCTATCAACGAAATCGCCTTCTAAACTTTGAGGACAATATAAACGTAGCTAAGTTTTCGCGAAGCAAAAAGTCCTTCAGATGGTGTCGAAGTATTGCTGAATGAAACTTCAACGGAGAGCGGTTAAGAAGGATAATATTTTAAGATTTTTTTTTCTTAACGTGAATGAACCTCTGTGAATGAAATAGAACGGTTTCGCGGCTTAATCCAGCGGAATGAGCCTCTTAGTGGTAATAAATGAATCTTGATGGTTAAATCGTGCTCTCATCGCAAAAAGATAAACGCCATTTTTCAGATGCACCAGTTTACGGCTGTGATTAGAAACGATAATCGATAAGGAATCGGATTTGATCTCGAAGAAAAGTATTATTAACACGATATTAAATCGGAAGCGATAAATTTGAATTTTTTTGTACGAGAATTGGAAGTAAAATGCATTTTTATTTACAGTTATGAAATTAATTATTAAAAAACAAATAAATTAATTCGAAGTGTTATTAAATTAACAATAGAATATAAAATATATTTATAATATTTTTATCTATTTTATTATTACATTCATTCTTCATACAACCTAATTTTTGGTATTTTGCATTTTCGTAGCCTGCATTTTTGTTTTTCGCAATTCTCCAAACCGGCATTTCCCTTACTCTCAACTTATTAAATATCACTTAATAATAGTTGTCAACTACCCGTAGTAAAAATCAAACATATATAGTCATATATGGATTAAGAAAAAACATATATGTTCATATATGGATCATATAGGATAAAGAAGAATTTTTTTTTCGTAATCCATATATGAACATATATGTTTTTCTTAATCCATATATGACCATATATGTTTTTTCTTAATCCATATATGACCATATATGTTTGATTTTTACTAGGGACTCGTTAACTTTACTATGTTATATGCGAATAACTTTGTTATTAATTTGTTATGAACTATATGTAATTAAATATGTATTATTAATAACAAAATTATTAAGTGATAAAAGTTTTATGTAATACTTCATTTTGTTATTTATTACGTGACTATCTGCTTCGGCACAATCTAATATTTCAAAAGAGTCTTAAATTTTTTGTAATATTATAAATATGTTCTCAAAAATACCTTATCGTACAAGATTCTTAACAAAAATTTACGAGACGCGTTGGGAATAAGACAAATAGGAGACCGGTAATATACTTGCTTTTTGCAAAACATTGCTTAAAGTATTCAGCTTAAAGTTTATAAGAAGCAAAAGCTACTATTGCTTTTGTCGTTTTTGTTGATATTCGTGTTATCAGGAACATTAAAATGACTGACATTTAACGACTACACGTACATTATAATGTCTGTTGCTCGTGAATGCAAATTATGATAATAAAATAATGTTAAATCTCCGAATTCCTCTAGATTGTTAAATACTCGAAACACTATCGCTCTGGGATGTCTTAGCAGGGGATAGTTAACTCTCCGTAGAAGATAAGAGGAAACTACCCGCTGTTTGACTATACCTCTATATTGATCACTGCGGGTAGCCCGCAGTGTCGGTACTCTCGCACATTATACGTGTTTTTTTTGTGTATGAAATGCACAGTGTAAGTGCGTTTATGTGTGTGCACGTGCACTCTTAAAAATGATCATTTCAATGAAATAATATCCTTTTAGACGAATATGAAATTTCTTTAAAATGTTTTCCGGAAAAAAATTGTTGCAGTTAAAACAGAAAATCTATTTCAAATGATTCTTTCTATATGAAAACAGTATTCTTTTTCACGAAAAAGAAATGTTTTTATGGATGATTCTTCTTAAATAAAAATTCTTTTTTTTTTCATTGAAATAAATATATATACTTTTGCGTTAAATATTTATATATTTAATTTCGGAGAACATTTTAAAGGAATTTCATATTCGTTTGAAAGGATATTATTTTTTGATTTGAGATATCACATTTCCAATTAAAACTTAATATATTAAATAACAAATAAAATAGGGCATATAATATTTTTAAAAGTTTATATCATATTAAAAAAATTGTACGTGTTCTGTGGACCTTACGATAGAATGCCTTTTCGGATAGAATAACTTTTTCGGGATTCGGCACGTCTTAAAAGTCATATCAAAGTTCATTGCCATTTGTATTAAGTAATAAATTTATTATTAAATAAACATAAATAAATAAATAAATATTGTTAGTAATGTTACACATTACTAGGATATTAAGAATTTTTATTGAATCTTTCATCTCCGTATATTATATAGACAAAGTATCGATATTCGTATGTACGATGCGACACATGTGTTTGACAAGTTGATTAATATTTCGTTTTTCAAATTTAACGTGTGCGTTAATAACTGTTGCCGCAAGACTCTCATTGGATTTTATTTCTGCCGGTTTGAGTATCGAGCGCATTCTTATGTTTGGTCTACTGAACTGGGGGAGCCAGGAATCCAATAACAACCCTTTTTTTTTTTAAAGACACTACGACTGTTTGAAGTGACGCTTTTATGCGAAAAGATACATAACTCTAGGAAGCAGTCTTTCATAAATTAAAATAATCTTAATCCAAGAAAATGTAATCATCTAAATTGCATCAGTAATTGGATTGCTGTTTTTAATTAAGCAACGATCGTCATCAAATGATTTCATTTATTTTATTTGGAAAAGTAATTATTCGGATATAATTTATGAGGATGCGAAATGATTTTTGGTGGTATCCTTTTTTTTTGTTCGGTAAAGTTTTCTATGGAAATAAGAAGGACAAAAAATTTTGTTTATTTAAAAGATAAAGTGGAATATAGAACTGCGCGTGGGTGATGAATGGTACATTTCAGCAACCCAAAGAAACGATTTAAGAGAACCAAACAACTTTGTTAATGGAGATAAGAAAAATTACAATAGTTTTATAGATATGCAACCGGGCTTGAAGAAAAAGTCAGATAAATGTATTTATACGAGAGCGTATCACGCTAAGATAAAATAGGCTGGGCTTTGGAAAAGTGCTGCAAAATTGCGTACATTTTTTTATTCATTCATTACCTGTAACTTTTTCGATTATTCTTTGCAATTTTCACATGCTTATAGCGGCCATTAAAAAAGTTGTTACCCGCAAAATTATCAAATAAAAACTTGTTCTCTCTTTTATACCAGCTTGTATTATATATTTATAGTAAATCAATGAATTATTAATTTACTGGCAAAAAACCACAATGTAAATAAGTGAAAAACTTATTTGCAAAAAATATTTTGCATTGATCGTATTTTAATTTTGATTTATATATATATATATATATATATATATATATTACGATAAATATTATCTCATATATATATATTGGAATTTTAACATTGAAATTGTTGCTACATGAAAGTTAAGTATGGCTTGTGTTTCTAGCATGAATTTGTCAATGAATATTAAAATATATTGCTCTTCAACTAATAAATCTAGTATAACCATAATTAAAGTATTGAAGAATAAAAGATAATCATAAATGTAAGAACTCCAAGAAAAAAAAAGAAAAATTGCAATTTGACGATACATTGAATACAATTATAATTAATTTGAGCAATGCTTAATTGTATTCCATGGATTAATAACGAATTGATATAACGTAATACATTTTATTTATAAATTTACCTTAATTAAATTGCATTTCAATTAAGATAGTTTGACATTCATGATTTTCTCAAAACACTGAATTCAAATTAGTCTGATGTTAACTTAATAAGAAGTTGGTGAATACATAAACAATAATAAGTGGAAATTACGAGGTAAATAAACTTATATGATCAAAATGCATCTAAAACATGATTGAATACTTTTAGCAATGAATACTTTTAGCACATTCCAAGAATTCTTTAAATTTACCAATGAAAGAATTTAATATTTGAATCTAGATATATTCATAATATATTTGTATAAAATAAGTTTTTTTTAGTATTTTTAGTATACTACAAATATTTCTAGAGTAGGAATATTTTTGAAATATTTTCATAAATTCATTGTATTCATTGCTATTTAAGGGTGTAGTGATGTCGCGTCATAATACATTTTTGTGATGCAGTGAAGATTAATTCGGTTAGTACATTTTAAATAATTTTATTAGGTATTTATAATTATGTATAATTTAATTATTTTAAATAATGAAACTTTCGTACTCAAGTTCAGGATGAAGTTATTATTTGTAGAAATAAATATGGAGGTAAAGCGTCCATTAACCTCTTTGGAAAAATCTAGTATAAAATATAATATACACTCAGAAAAAAAAATATACTTACTTTAAGAAAACTGTACAAAGAAAATTTTCCTTTTAAAATTAATAGAAAATCAATTAAAAATAAGAATATTCAGTTAGTATACAATAAATTTAAGTGTTTACATTAAATGGATTTATTCTTTAGATAAATATATGTTTTATAAGAATTATTTATTCTTATTATAAATAGAATTCCGTTTTGTCCATATAATGAATGGGAATCCTATTTAATATAAGAATATTCTATTATTCTTAAATAGTCAGTTTTGTGAGTGTAATATAAATATATTAACAACTTACATTTAAATATATTTACTATTTAAATGTAAATATTTTAAAATATTTACTGTATTTTTTCATGCACGAATATTTATTTAAAATTTTAAAAGTAATAAATTGAAATTTATATCCAAATCTTGAAAATTAAAATTATGTTATTAAATTCATGATAATAATCAAACTGAAGTAGGACACCAAAATGAGTTCCATAGTAATTAGCCGTCTGCGACTGACTTATACTAAATTTACGTCAAATTAGCTGTGAGAGGGACGAACACCAGAGAGAACATTTCAAATCATATACTATTACTATTAACTTCAGCATCAATGTGTGATGGATAGTCTGATAGAAGATGTATCGAATTATAAGTACTTATTAAACTTATTATAGCACAATGATTAACAATTTTAAATGTTTTACAAGTAAATTATATATATGAGAACAGCAATGAAGTTTTAATTACAAAATAAAAAAAATATTACAAGTTGCAACAAATAAATACAATATCTTATTAAATATATCTCATTTTATAAAGTATTACTTTTAATATAAAATACACATTAAAACAAGTTCATATTATATATTCTAATACAGTTTATAATGCTTTTAATGAAAATATGGCTTCACTATTTATATTTATATAGCTTCCTTTATACAAAAGAATAAAACCCAATTTAGTGATTTTCCATCCAATTCGTCATATAAGCTTTAACTATCTTTTCTCTAAATTCTAGAATCGCAGAAACCACAATAAACTGCTTTACCAATGAAACTCAATACCTATTTAACCCTTTTATTTAACGATTTTATTTTAATTTGTATTTGTTGTAATTGTTCACTGTGACATTTTATTTTCAATTGGCAGACATTGTGAGATTAGGAAGTTTAGGAAGGTCGACGTGCTAGCGTGCAAGGTTTTAATACAAGAAATATTTTAATATATTTCAAACCATCTGCTGTGCGGAACCTATCTCTAATATAATTCTCAATTATATCTGACTGCATTCTGCTGCCGATACAATTTTTAATGCGCACGCTTTATTTCGAAAGATGAATTTTCTGCTGACAAGTGCTTCAGAGTACACAATATCGCAAACTTCAGAGCTGAACAATAACACTACCCCTAGTAGAAAAAGAATTAGGGCTGTGACTATTACCCGACAAGGAATCCTTGTTGCCCGACAAGGTATTCCTTGTTCCAGCCCGACAAGGCTGAAACCAGGGCTGTAACGCAAGGCTGGATTCAGA
>JABFPN010001918.1:0-25399 GCA_022817305.1 Leptoteleia sp. ZL-2020 | reverse complement strand
TAGAATACTATACAATGTGTATAGAAAAAATTCCCAAAAATTATAAGTGATACACATACAAAGAACGTATAGGTTCAGTATTCCAGGATTTATTGCTAAATATGCTATTTATTTTTCTCGGTGTATAATGTTTGCTTTAAGACATGCATTTGACTGCGAATTAAACTTATAACTGGTGCTATTCTTCAGTTTAAGAGCATTTTTACTGTATTATTAAAACATACATTTCTTCAGTTATGCACCACGGTATAATGCCAAAGTATTGCGCGTCTTATCTAATATGTAGAAAACGATAGTATAAAAGCAGACAACCATCACACTTTGGCATTAAGGCTGTACGTTGAATATCGCAGTTAAAATTTTAATAGGAAGAATAATATTATTCTCGGACGAATGAGTTCACACTTCGTTAATTACAAAATGTTTTATATGTCTACATTTAACTACGTGTTCGTTAATAATAATAAAATAGCAACCCGAACATTTTCTAATAATAATAAGAAAGTAACCATTTTTTAATTAATTAAATAAACATAAAAAGAGACGAATTTAATATTTAAATTCGACTTTCAATATTATAAGTGAGTAATTTTAAAACTTTTCTGAAATTAATTTAATAAATTAAATTGCTTGATTACTGGCAATATCTAATTAACACTCCCATTAATATTATTCGTACAAAAAATATATTCAAGTATAATAATATTTACCTCTAATTTTCAGTAAAATAAAAATTGCAACAATAATTTCTATTAATATTATATCATGTTAATTTGCATTATAAATTCTCGACTTTTATTAAATAATAATGATTATAATGAATATTATTAATACAAACTGATCATTCTAATGTTTCAGGTCACGTGGAATTATCACGGTGCCGATGAAATTCGACTTCTGACTGTCGGCAGACATGTATTTAGCCTCGATCAAAGGATTAATCTTTTATTTCAGTAAGTAAATTAAACTCTTTTAATAACTAATAATTATCTAATATTTAAATATTATTATACATGCTGTGCATTTAATGAAATATTTAATCAATAGTTACATATTAATAACAAACATTTTGTAACTATTTCAAATAATTTTATGTTTTAATTATTTCATAATGTTATACTTTAATAAAAATATTTATTTTTATTAATTATTATCAGTTAATCTTATACAGTGAAGTTTTATATTAAAATATTACGTCAATAAGAACTTTTCAAGACTATTTATATTCCTGACAAAAAAATAAAAACATAAAAGTATGGAACTAAAAAGTAGATTCTCAAAAGAGCAATATCCGATGTATTGAAATAGTATACAATTGTAAGTTTTTCTCTCCAGACATTCTTACAAAAAAATTTAACCAAGTTCAAATGCATGAATTGCTCACATGCGAATTCAAGTTTCAAAAGCCTTTGTGTATACACAATATATAAAAAGGAAGTGAAAATAAAATGAAAGAGAAGAAATGCAGATTTTAGTTAAAAATACTTACTTATCTTCCTAGGTACCCTACAAATTGGGGACTACAAATACAATATGCTTCACCACGTGATTCCGGTCTTTATGAGTGTCAAGTGGCCACGTTTCCACCTCGCATTAAAAAATTTTACGTTTTAATTACAGGTACGTAAATTGAATATAATTATACTAATATGTAGTTAGTCTGAAAAGGAAGCAGTACTATTTTTTCTAATTCAAAACTGTATTTAATTAACGGAAGAAATTAAATATAAGTGCAATTTAAACAAATATACGTCGACAGTGGTATTATGAACTAGAAGAAATGTGAAAGTTTTAGATTTTTTTGCAGTATAATAATATAATTGAGTTTTATTAACACGTGCAGGAAAATGAAAATTGAAAAAAGTAATACATTTTTGAAATAATTTTATTATTGTTACACTGAGAGAATTCTTAACGATAATAGAAAGAAGATTCTCACTTAATTAGTAAGAATTCATTCTACCGAAACAGTTTAAATTTTACCTGAATATAGTCGTCAGACACGAAACAATCGCGTGGCCCTTGCCTAAGTTACATGAACCTCACACCATTATAACATACATCTTCTTGTAATATTATCAAAGCAGATTGTCATCCTAATAAAGTTAGTAAATCTTTTCATGGTGTCCGTAAAATTTGTATTTTTCATTATATTCGAAAATAAAATTTGTAAAAATTTATTTACATTATATTTGTAAAAGTATAACTACAATTAATTCAATTATATTTACATATTTATTTTCACTCGTATTGAAATTCTATATTCGGACTTTTGAATTTAATATATACATTCAAATGCTTGTGTTTTGAAAATATACATATAAAATATTTTAAAAACCGTTAACGTTTACACCTATAGACACCAAAATTATTTTCCGATTCGAACAAACAATAGTCGACGCCTCCTTACATCGAGAAACAAGCTACATTTCATTTAAAATAACCGCAAATCCTAAAACAAGCAACATTTCTACATGAAATTACCATTAAAAGACACTTTACATTCTTGCTCTCTAGCTACGAAGTACATAAACGTAATAGTTTATACAGATCGTATTTCACGCAATCCATTAAGAATATCTAGTTTCTTTCCACGTCTGTGTTCGCTTCGAGCTAAAACCGCGGGAACATAAAAAGACCGAAATGCCCCGATGTAACGTCCATTACAAGTTAACCGCCGTTTAATAAATGTTTTTATTCGAAACTCGTATTAGCAGATGTCTTTAAAAAACATTTCCGAACGGAAAGCGCCGCGGCGGTACAAAGGAAACTGAAAGTACGATGCAGGCACATTCGGCGGAGATAATAAAGTGAAGTGGTAAGGTCATATACATTTTACTTATGTACGCGGTTGAAAAGCCCCGAGCTCGCCGCGCTACTTCATCTCTTTGCCGTGGTTCTAATCCCTTACATCGCCAATTCGATGCGACAGACGCCCGCATTTTATTCGTCCGTGAACGCTCTACCCACTCATCGCTGGCAATCTGATCCAATTCAAATAAGACCGCGCGGAACAAAGCCGTCGAATTAGGGCAGAAGGAATTCGGAGCATCTCGACATTGTTACATTTCCGCGATCGTTATCTAGCGCGGAAAACCCTTTGATTTCTCGTTCCGACTCTTAAAATGCCACTGTGCGAGCACCTTTGACTAACGTTCGACGAGCCGACACACAGACCGCCAACGAATTAACACGCGACAACGCTTTGTAGATGGTCCAACTCAGATTGCAGTTCGCTTTGATTGTACGCGAACGTTGGGACACCGTTTTAATGATTTAATTAGCCTAATGCGCCGCGAAGTAACGTTTAAGAATTATCCGCCCCGTTGCCTTCGGCTTCCACCGCTAAAGTCAAATGCCATTTTATATTGTGTACTGTCAAATTCCCTTATGTCCTATCCACCGTCGGATCAAATTGGGTCAAATTTTCAGGGGTGTACACGTCCAATACGTTAACGTACGTTAACGTATTGGACGCGGGTAATTTTATTAGTAAAGTGAAACGATGATACTTTTGTGTTAAAAGGAAAATGACTTTATTTGGAAAGTATTTTTTTTTCTTTTAATTCAGTTTACGGTATACAAGATTAGAGATGTAATTGAAGAATTTGTAATTAATATTTTTATTTTTCTTTGTGAAAAGATATACATATTCTGCCTCGAGTATATGTAGAGTTTGAATTGAACTTGAAACACATTTTGTTTGTATTATTAAAATAACTTGTAAATTATAAATAAGTTTGAATATATTTAACAAAACAGGTTGATGTGACATGATTTTATATGATTCAACTTAGCATTTTTTTACAGTATATTATACATTGATTATTCAATTGTGCTAATATTGCATTGTTGAATTTAGTCAACAGTTTTGTAAGATCTTACTTCAAACTTTTAGTATGTTTACAAGCGTATATTTACCCAAGTTATTTTGTTAAGGTAACCAGAGTAAATTCTGAATGTAAATAAAACTTGTATTACAACGACAAAGCAATGTTTTCCAAAAGTCCACAATGAGAAGGATAAAATAGATGAGTTTGTTTTTTTTCACTTTACTTGAAGTGAACATTGGTCCATTTTCTAAATATAATTCTTACAAATATATATTTGTAGAACATATATTTCGAGGACCTAAACAGATACGTGTGATATGCTCTTGGCCTCAGAACCGTTAGTTTAATTGGATTAAACAAAAATAAATGGAGATGGATTTACTAAGCCGTTACAGGCGGTTTGCTTGGCCTCTCTCGGTATAAGGCTTTTTTTGCCTTGGGGGCTCAGCACTCCGACTGAGGTGTCAACCGGTCCGTGTCTGTCCACGAACTGCCTCTGTAGAAAAAAACGATTGGATGAAACATGGCACAAACCTGCTGCCGACGATCGGCATGAAACACCACATATTCGAGGGCCGATGATCAACCAATGGTCAGCCGATGGCAGCCCACGCACATTGGGTGTTTCATGTCCATAAAGAGATGTTCGACGTTTGTTTTTTTTCACGTTTTATCTTCTCGGGCGAATTTGGTTTCATGGGAGTGAGGTATATGGGAAAGTTAAATATCCTTTTATTTAATTTGTATAAATTTACATTTTCATATTAAAATCTACCTAATCTTAACAAAAAAATCTTTTTCTTTTACAACACGTGATTTATTGTATTTAATACTAAAATGTTGGGAGGTTTACTGAAACGAATTTAAATTTAGAACAAATAAAAGTACTTTTAATTGAAATTCTTCGTATAAATAAAATACTGAATTATCAGATGTCAGTGTAGTCACGAGGGAACGCTTTTAATTTTATTTTTCAAATATTTCGTAAAACAGAGAATAGCATGCACTTTTATGATACATGATTTACGATCTGAACATTTAAATGCCAACCCTTCGATAGACAACGTAATGTATTATGCAGCTAAACCCGAACACGTTGCGATACATCTGAAATATTACATATTTTCACCTGACATATGAACTAATAACAAAAAATAAGAAACACAAGCTGAACGAAAAAGAGGTAATCAGATATTTTTCCGTCAAACTTTAACTGCATTATTTAAAATAGTCAATCACATAAATTCGATTCGATCAGATTTCGATCTCAAACAATATCCATCATAAGTGTTTCAAGTTAAACAAAATTAATGTACCTGTACTTGAAATATTTATTGGAAAATAATGATCCTCATTTTTCGTATAATTACTGATAAACCGGCACGTATGTTCCGTTTACTTTTTGTTTAACTTTTGTTTCAATTAATTTGTGTTGAAAACATTATTAATACAGAAAACAAATCAAATTGAACGAATAATTTTGTTAATTGAGTTATCTATGCTGGTCATTATTTTCTAATTTTAATGTTAAAATCTAAATTAAGCAATGAAAATGAAATTTAAATTATAAACATGGATAAATCGAATATAATATTATAATTCGGAAATTATTTTTTGCAATTAAACCTATTTTAGTTTTACTTTTAGCTTTGAAAATACGTCAGTTCAGAATTCAAGCGCTTCGAAGCGCAGTCTTCAAAGCCATTTTAAAAACGACAGAACAAAAATAAAGAATTACGCCATTTCTGTTTTATATGGGTCATAGCAGTAGAAATATTTCAACGAACTAGATCTTATATTATGCACTGTATTATCGGAACCCACAGGATTCTGCATACAGATATTTTTTGCTCTCCTTCTTTTTGATATTTAAGTTTTTTTTTAAATCTGTCAGTCTTACTGTACAACATGAAAGTTGATAGTTATAAAAAATCAAGAAATTAATAAATAAAAAGGGATATTTGGCATTGAATTAAAGTTACAATCGTATTTCAAAGTTTCATATAAATACCCATGTTGAATAAAATTTTATGACTTAAACTATAGCTCTAAATACCGCAGAGTTTGCCACAAATAATCATAGTTTTCACGCGGTTGATACAAATTTCGCCACTTTACAATAAAATTAAAAACGCGTAGCCACGCATTCAGCCACTATGGCCGACCTGTGGGATTCGGACAAAAGCCACAGTTGAACCACGGTGACAAAACATATGGCCAAGCGGTTAATGAATATGTGACTATAGTTCTCTTCTAAATGTATATATAAATGAATATTTTCATCAAACTAATATTCGAATTCACGATCTGCGATTTTGAAAGTCAAACACTTTACCTCCTCCTTTCTATGTTGTATCTCTCTCAGTGTACCAAATAAATTATTGCAAATTATTTTTTATACATATAAATTTTTATATTATTTTATTGCAAACAATGTGTTTTTAAATGTAATAGTTATACCGGTCTTTTGACGTTGAAAATAAGTGCACATAATATAAATTTACTTATATTTCCCGCGTTGTGTTAATTTAGAAATACTTTTTTTAACAGTTCAGAAATTTACCTAATCATTATATAAAGCCTTTCAATTGTTATTATCGGAAAACGTCATTTTTAAAATAGAATGCTATTGATCTCAATGAAAGATATCTCTTCGATACGTCAGTTTTCCACATTTGACACGTATATAGAAATCGGGGTTGAGCCATTTTATCACAAGAAGTGAATTTCACAGTATAAAATTTCATTTATGTTGCAAAAAGGAAAGTACAATTTTTGCAATATATATTTATTTTCGGACATTTTAATATACATTTCAAAATTCATCGTAACTAATTCCCACAAAAATACCGATAAAATGATTGAACTTTAAACTACAGTCACAATCAATCATCTGATTAAATTAAATTTTAGATTAAGCCTTTTAAAAGTCATTCTTTACTTTGTAATTCAGTTTTCAATTCCTCTCGTACAATTAATTGTTATACAATTCTCTTCACTTTCATTTCTGGGCGTGACTTCAAATGTCACCATTGCTGCTATAAAACAATGTTTTATCCCGTTAAACATTAACAAATTGCTGAGATTAACAACTTTGTGCCACCCATGTTATACCATTATTTAAGGGCGCTTTTTCATTATCAACGAATAATGTTTTCTCCCGGCATCGGAACAAAAAGAATCGACGCGATCGACTAAGCTTTTTCCGTTTTCAACGCGAATTCAAAAGAATGCTCGTAAATTTCCATTGCTCGTTTTTTCGCGCAGAAAAGTGCAATTCTAAAATGGTCGAAAAGTTGAGTGCAAGTCACTAAAGTCACGCCGTCTGAGATTACAGCAGCAAATTGGGACAGCGGTAAATAAACAAAAACCCGTCGCACAGTAAGCAGAATTATGAAAAAGTACCCTTTTAAAATGGTACTTATTGTACCATTAAAACTCTCAACTTTGTTTAACAAGCATGAAATAACGCATAACTTGAGGACTGCAATTTGGATTGCTGAAATTAAAATATTCCACAACCCCTTCGATTTTCCCGGTACTTTTTATAAACTCCGATCGTGAGTGAATATGTGGCCGTTGTGAAGGTCACAAAATTTCACTGCATCATTTTGCTACCATTGGAGTGCTGTGATTGCCCCCAATCCTTTTTTTTAAGTTTCTCATTTTAGTGCGAATTAAAGTTTCAAATATCAATACAACTTTAACACCTCTATTCGATTTGTTTCTAGTAAATGGCACATTAACCGAATGTGCAGTCAAAGTTAACCTGTAGCAATTCTCCTCGGTGATTTCTTTTTTAAGATAAATGTACGGTGTTGCATTGCCTTTTTATGTTATTATACGGAGAGAAAAAATCTAATAAAAATTAACGCCAAGTTAGTAAAGTGGTGATATATTCGACAAAATTAAAAAAATTACTGTCTTAAGTCAGTAGGACAACCGTAAACTGATTGTAAAAACCGAGTTAAGTGCCAAAAAATGACATTAATTTTCAATTTAAAACTAAAATGTGAACTACGTGCCTAAGACTATTCGATACAACCAGAGTAAAGTGATAGAAGAAATAAAAATTTCAAAATGAAGTAAAATAATATGCATAGGTCCATTGCCACCTGCTGTTTTCAGTGAGTTTTTATCATTTGTTTCAAAAACATTATCCTGGTACTTAGTCCGGTTTTTACATTCTACTAAGTTACAATAGTTTTTTTTAATTTGTTCAACTATATGATCACTTTTCTAACATATTAGTAAATTTGTTGGATCTTTTTTTCTCCGTGTATTGTTCTATAGTTGGTCTTTGATATCAGTAACTTTCCAATCTCCTTAACGTAAATACATTTCGAATGAACACGATTTTTGTAGAGCTGTTGAATCATTCATTGATGAATTATGCTAAGACGCCTTACTCAAAGTTACATTGCAACTATGTCGTAAATAATAAAAGAAAAAGTACCGATGTACTTTTTTGATGTCGTGAAAGTTAGCTTAACGTAATTTTCCCTTAATTCTATATTTTCTATTTGATTATTGGGATGCGGAAGTCGGAAGTCATTTTCAGTGCAGTTATTGCGCGTTTCTGTTTAATGGATTATTGCCTTTTCATTATATTGCAATTTTATAATCTTTTTATGTTTGATAGAAGATACTTTCGATCGGATGTTAATACTTATAACATATACGATAAAAATACAATGATGCGATTTTATCTTGTGATAAAACTTAGGTCACAAACTTTGTTAAAAGCATTTTAAAATATGCTTTGAAAACTGTTGCTTTAAATTTAATGATTCAATTACAATTAGTCTCAGGATAAACTTACGACAAGTTTTATAATGTCTTTGATCTTCAGTGCTATGCATTTTAAAGTTATTATTTGAGCACAAATAAAATTAAAAGGTTTCATTATATTTAGGTATAGAAAATAGTGCATCTCTAAATTATATATAATGGAATAAATTAAGAGCATAATTTACTCATCATGATGAAACAATTTATTTATTTTTTATAGTATAATGTTTATAACATTATACTGTATTCATTATATCAAAATATTATACTGTAAGCCAAAATCAATAGAGAATTTTTGTCTACACAGATATGAAAAAACAAGTCGAAGAAAGTACGTGCATCGCCTAACAAAACAAATATTCGAAAGATTTTTTTGTTATTTGTGAAAAAAAGTGATAATAAATAAAATTTAAATGTTTTGGCACTTTTACAATTTGTATTATAACAAACTGCAAGGATAGAACAATTTACTCAAATAGAATTTAAAGAAGAAATCGATAAAAATTAATAAACAAGAAAACATGAAAGACCCAAAAATAATTAATGAACTTACTTCATGAACAACATTTTTCTCAATCTTTCCGACACCTGTTAAAGATCGTCGTAAAAACCAGCCATATTTTCATAACTAAGCTATTTTCTGCTCGAGGAACCGAATATAGATCTTCAATACTGTTACATTTAAATCTAAATCAGGATGCTGATACGTGACGTTACATAAAATAACAACTCAGCAAAATCGTTGTTCAGAAAAATCTGGTATTGCAAATAAATAAATGTTCAACATTTTTCTCAAAAAAAAAAAAAAAAAAAAATGTGAAAATCAATTATTATAGTCTGCTTTATCAATAACGCTCCAATTCCAACTAACGAAATTCCATCAAATAATTGACTCCGAAGCGCGATTATGCTGAAAGCGTAACGAAAGTAAATACGCAAAGTACAAAAATATGTGGCGAAAAATTGCCGCAACAATTGCAATTAAATAAAATCCTGAATATTCATACATTAAACCAACGAAATGGCTCTCTTTTATTGACAATTTAGTTCGCGCCGAATTCAATAATGTCGGCGCCATGCATTGTATTCAAATGTGAAATTTTTTTCCGACTGAGTACTATACCGCGTTTACAAAAATGACATCGTTCAAACTCACTCGAAGAATCCACTGATTTTATCGGTTTTGCCTCGTCAGTAAAAGACTTCATGCACTCGGTGCTCTTGTCGATAAAGTAAAAGTCAAAGTATAAAATAAATTTGAGCAGGCACACGGAGATCATGTTAAGTAGGTACATGCAATCCAATTTCTCGAATCCGCCTCTGCCCTTCCTATCGCTGCGAAATCACCTGTGCATTCTTCGCTCATTTCTCGGTTAGAAAAAGACGCGAAAAAAGTGCCGGCCTAGACAATCGAGCGAGACGGAAGGAAGGAAAAGAGCCGGAAATAAGACATAATCACGCTCGTACGTCTCACAGTGCGAGTCATCTGCAGGATGCTAGAATCGAAAGCACAGATATCGCAAAACAAAAATACTCGTCCTCCTGAATGTGCATTTTGTTGCGTCTTCTCTTTGTCTACCTTCAAGCTCATCTTTTTCGCTAACAATAGAGAAAATCGCAGCAACAAACGTTTCCCAACATTTATAAGTAAATATTGTGCCTCTCGCGACGACATTACTTGTTTACAACTCGAAATTTATAAAAACAATCGTTCTTCTTTATTTGAATAGAACACAATGTTTTCGTTTAAGTTGATTTGACGTGAAGTACAGAAATTTTGACCGAACAGTTAAATTAATATATTCAATCGAAAGATTTCCCTTGACATTTTTACGACATTTTCAGGTAGTCAGTCGTCATACGGCACTCAGTTGTTAATTCTTAACTCGATTTTTTTCGTGTTTCTAAGCAAGACTGCCTCAGATGACGCACGGGAAAAAATCTGCGTGCCAAATTTAGTGATTTTCATATGTTAACTAATATATGTTAGTTTTACATTGAAAGTTTGTTAATGCAACATTAGTTATGTGCTAAGTCAACATTGGATTCAATGTTATGGCAAAACTATTAAAACTACATAGAATTCAGAAAAAAGTCAAATCACGCGTCACTAGTAATGTGATTAGACGATACGGTTAGACATCATTTGTTTTGATAGAGAGATTGTTTACATCGATGCTTCTAAGTATTTAAAATTTTTCATATGAAAACTGTTATAGTCAACAAGAAGCTCTTGCCTTATAAACATACGTGCGGATATTTTCAACTGAACAATTTTATTTCGTGTTGTATTAATGTGAGACTACAGTTTTTTTGTGAAAAAATTTATTCTGTTTAATGAATTCATAGCCTGCAAACACTTAATAAGGTAAAACTATTTTTATAACTAACTATATGTTGAATTAATATCAAGGTTTATTTAATTTAACTAATGAATATTAACAGGGAATTTATATTTAAAATAGCATGTTAAGATTAATATATTCAATTTAGCATTGATTTTATTTTAACTTAACACAGACATACGTAAATTTGTCATGAAAATTTTTCCCCTGCGAGTACTATGGCTAAAATAAAAAATAATATTGCTCAAACGGATTTGTATGTTGACCCAGATAATTTTTTCTTGCTGTATATATTGACAATGTAAAATCTATATACATTTTAGTTTTATTAAAACAATAAATAAGCTAATTTATTTCACCCATTTTGCCACCAATTTATATTAAACATTCTATCCGAGGAATTACGTTTAAAAAAAAAAACAAAAATTATTCAATAAAAAATTAACGATTCGAGAAACTAATTTCTTTATTTCAACGTAAAATTAATACGAAAACATAAATTTGATAAATTATCACATTTATACTAAATAAGGTTCATTGAGTTAAATACGTGCCGCTTAAAAATTGGTTGCATATTTATTTTTACTTGGGACCGACAGAAACATTATTAGTAAAATCAATCAATACAAACTAGATCGCTCGAGAAGTGTTAACGACGTACCAGTAAAGTGACGAATTACCTGTCACAGCCATTTCGGTAATCCATCTGTGTACCTTATTACACAAAGGACATTTATTCTGTCGGCATGACAGTCGCTCTCTCGCAATGTCTCTTCTTTCATAACTTTTTCAAAAATGAATTGGTGCCACTTTTTTATGGCCACGCAAGAAATGAATTGCTTCATTGAATTTCTTCGAAACACTACGGCCGGATGACCGATATCCCCGCGACAAAAAATCACGCTTCATCGCGCGCTATTAAACTCGCCCTTTTTGCGAGTTAATTACTCGTTTCGACGTTTATTTATAGCTGTTACATGGAATAAAAGTCGTGTTTCCATTTACGTCGCGAAACGCCATTAAGACGCGAAATGAAAAGCAACATTCAAACCACATTTTACAGCCTTCAGTACAAGTGTCATTTCTCATTATTTCAGCTTAATATCCATTTTTTCATCAAGTTTTATGTACCTATAATATTTCTCGTTTTATCTTCGTTTCCATTACTTCAAATATTTGCCTTTATGATTGGTAGGGATTCAGTGTTTATGACCGGGTTCCAATTAGATTGCTCTGCTAGAATCCAATATGGTACCGAGGATTGATAAGATACGTTTACGTCGCGATCTTATCAATCCTTAGTAGAATATCACCTGGGAAGTATGAGCGGTGAAAGGTCCGAATTTCCCAAGAATAGATTCCAAAGGGTATGATAAGAAGACTTTATTTTAAAATAAAGAAAGCGACCTTTTTCAATAAGTATTTAACAATTTAATTGACTTCATTAAATTTTGTTTCTATAGAATAATAATTATTAATATAGAATGTACTATAATTTAAATGTGTAACTGAAATACTTAATCATTTTTTGAATATATTAAATTATACAAAATTCACTTCTTTTACGATCCTTTATTGCAAAGTAAAATAATGAAAATTCGAAATTTAATAAGTATTTATTAACGGTAATTTAAGATCTTTTTATTGTGATTTATGTATTAACAGTATAAGCATAGCTGTCATAATCTTTACTGTTTTTCCCGTGTATTTGCGAATAAATAGTTCATATTATCTCTCGCAATATTTTCTTGATATAATTAATTGGTAAGCACTTTATTAATAATGTATCAATATACCAACGAGGGCCTATAAATATCTCATTACCATCTTATACCTCACAATACTTATAAAAAAAACAGCTATAAATTAATATAGGCTCCTTTTTCTTTTTATATTCAATAAATTCTTGACCATAATTTTACTGTAATTATTTGATGAATACCACTGTAGGCAGTATCTAACCTAGACGAAAAATCAATGCACTTTCTTTGCGTTTTTTTTTTTATGAAAAATGTCGTGTACAATAATCGTGGAAAATTAACAACTGTCGAACGAGTGATAAGTTGTTCGTAGGAGCCGCAGGCGAGTTACACTACTGACAGTTGTTAATTTTCCGCATCCATTGTACGATGTAACTGTACTTAGCCGAAGAAACTCGACAGCCTCAATGTGGATATAACGAAAACTCACATAAGACTGTTTAGTATCTTCGCGAAGGTGGTGGTAAAAAATAAACTGGTGATGAACTATTGGAAATATAATGTCACACTAACGTGGTGTGGACTGCAGATCAAAAGGGAACCATCTAATTTACATAGTGACTGCCTCCGGAATGGCAACCTGCAGGTCGCGCTGCATTCTAATAGTTCTCTACCTCCGTCCTTCTCTCACTTCGTTTTCTCGCTGAAAAGCATCACGCCCGTGGAACACAACGTACGAAATGAAAACGTTATCTTTTAGTCTCGCTGTTATAGCCCGAAGTACATTGTAAATGTTTTGCACATTAATTTGTTTATGGCGCACGTGCTGCATTTCAATCAGGATTTGAGACGTTGCAAAGGCGCTCGAAAAACTGAAAAGGCAAAGAAATTGGCGGCATTAAGGAAATTAGAGAAACTTGTGCAGCTCAAAGGAATTGTGAGTGTATGGGTATTTTGGAAAGTAGGGATAATAAAAAATTAAATTGACTCATGCTATTCAAATACCTTATGAATAGTGCAATTGTGGAAAGTGGAGTTAATAACAAAATTAAATGTGTTACCGGTAGCAGTAATTTGGATATAATTGAATAAAGTAAATAAAAGTAAAGCTTAAGCAAAAATACGGAAAAGCCGAAAATGTTCAAGTGTTTTGCCGGAAATAATACTATTTAAGTCACGTACGCTCGTAAAAGTAAGATATTATTTCTGTAAAGAAAACTGCTTGATTAGAATTTTTCTATTAAAATTAGTTGGAATTTTATTAAAAGTACACTGAGAAAAATGAAATAGTATATTTATCAATAAATTCTGGGGTATTGAACCTATATGTACTCTGTAGGTGTAACTGTCATAATTTATGGAAAAACTAAGTATATGTAATGCATACAGTTCTATAAACATAGAATACTATACAATGTGTATAGAAAAAATTCCCCAAAATTATAAGTGATACACATACAAAGAACGTATAGGTTCAGTATTCCAGGATTTATTGCTAAATATGCTATTTATTTTTCTCGGTGTAAAAATATTCAGTCGATATATAATTTGATATTTAAAGAGATATGATTTTATAACGAAATTAGTGCAGGTAATAATAACCAGATTTTTTATTTACAATGAAAATAGGAGTATTTACAATGAAAATAGGGGCATTATTAGGTTAAATTTGTACCATGTGTTCTGTATTTTAAAACTTTAAAACTATTTTCGTTCTTCTCTCTAAAATCAATCCATTTCGTATAAATAGAATTAGTTATTTTATTGTTACACATAAATCCACCCTTTTAAGAATAATTTATTCTTGTTATAAATAATTTCATTTCGTCCACACAGTGAATAGGAATCTTATTTCGTATATAAGGAAAGGATATTCTATTATTCTTAAATAGACAGTTTTGTGAGTGTACTTATTTTAAAATTGAAAAACACATTTCCGCAAAATTCAGTATTCATCACCGAATTGTACAAAGAGATAAAAAGTTTGCTTAAATTTGGCATTAACAAATCTTGTAAAAGAATCGTAGAAATAAATTATGCATGATACTTGTATTCGGGTAATTTTAGCAAAGGTCGAAATACTCCAGCCAGATAAGCGCTGCGAGATAATTTAACGCATCCTACAGTTTATTCTCAAAAGAATATTTAAAAAACACTCTTGTCCTTCAAAAAGAATAGTACTGCGGGTGTATGAATAATTCGTGTGTTGCGAAAGTGGTACATTTTCATTATGAAAACAATTTTGTAAAATTGCTTACGTTAGGTACATTAACAAAATGATTACACGGAGAATTTGACCGGCTAACAACTGTAACAGTTAATAAATTGCAAATTTACTCAAAAGACCGTGTTATCACAACTATAAACAACGATTCCAAGTAACCAACGACCTGTGTATTCTGTTTCAGCTCCCATTCTGACTATAATGGATGATTCGGGACGAATTGTATCCGGCGAAAGACATTTAAAAGCCGGGAGCGCATTAAGACTGAAGTGCGAAGTCAAAGATGTTCATAACGAAAGTGTGCTGTGGACCAGAGGTGATGAAACTCTTACAGAGGATATCAGGTTAGTAAAGTTAGTGGTGCGTTTGGAATTCAAGGTACGTGAAAAGTTTCGGACCAAGTTACTCATTCGGGGTATCATGCAGCGCATAAAAGCATGCTCGGAATAATATGTGATCGATTAGAGTCGTTATTTTCATCAGGTATTCTCAAAGTCATCCGAAGACTGTATCGTTCGATTCATAACGGGAAATTCGCCCTCCATAAAACACAAACAAGTTCTTTTACGTCTTTTCTTTCGATCGAAGCTTTTGTGTCAATCTTAATGATGCTATTATTGAAAGAACAATTTATCGGTAAAGAAAAAAGAAAAAATGATTTACACGAGTACTTTGTCGAAATTAATATATTTGCTAAAACTTATATCTATAAAATCTTTTTTTTTATTTTTATATATTATTATTTAAGTTGTCGCGATGATAATAGGATAAATTCTTTTCTTTTTGATTGCCATCTAGTTATTTACATAGTTCTAACCAAGAAAAATAAATATAATTATACCACAATGTTAAAAACTAGCTTATTTCAATACAATTGCTCTTAAAAAATAAATTCATTTCAGTTTGTCTTGTTTAATATGTTTATCTAAAATAGTATGGTTAAATTTGTACACTTTTCAGCTGTAATTATATAATTATATAATTATATAATTATAAACCATATAATGTGTAAACCATTTACGGATGTTCCAATTAGTAGAAAGTTAACACGATTGATTAATTTTTAAGCCGCGTCGGAGGTAAAAGACGTTTTTTTTTATTCAAACACAAAAACTTGCTCATCAGATAAGTTATACCAATTTCCAACGAGCAGGAAATCCGTACTAGAAAATAATTAAAGCGCGTTAATAAAAAGTTCAGTGCCTTGTTTTCAATCTGCTTGACGTTCGAGTGACCAATGACGAGTTGCAAATTGAATTCCTTTGTTTCAGCGAGAATAGAACCACTGATATTTTAGAGGGTAGGGAAGTACAAGTCGTCGTTAGCACCCTCGTCGTTGAAAGAGCAACGTCGAAACACGCTGGAAACTACAGCTGCGTGGTGCCAGAAAAGGCCAAAATCACTGTCGCCGTGCACGTTCTAAATGGTGAGTCCTTATCCCTTTTTCTTTCCCGTACGAATACATTTCTTTCAACCCCGCATTAATTTTTCAATGGCATAGTCCATTTTCATGGACCTCACAATAACAATTATTCCACTATAATTATAACATTTTGTTAACAAATTACTTTCCTAAGTAATTTAATAACTACTATTAGCTTATCAGTAACCAAAAAGAAGAAACAATTAAGATTTTTGTTACCCCTGTTTTCGTACTCTCGGCTTTGCAAACTTTCCGGGGACTGCGGTGAAGTTTAAATTTATAACTCCCTCGATGTAAAATAATAACTCTTTTGCAAACCGAGCTGCTTTGTTGGCCGGACTGTGGATAATTACAACCCAAAACTCAAGCGTTTAATCACACCATTCTTACTTGCGCGAAGCCAGAAACGCCGGCGGGCACAGTTGGTATTACCAATTTTACCGGAAATTGTCATTCGCCGGACGATATCCGGCGTTAATCAAGGCCTATCGAGTTTCGCGATAATTTAAGCACGCACTTTTAAATAATACGTTAGCGGGAGGAACACTTTGAAAGGAGGTCGCTGAAACAAAGCCGATACCTTAACTACGTTGTATCGAAAGTGTAATTACACGCAAAGACACTGCACTCCTATAATTAGCAACTAGTTCGCCGTTCACTTTGTTTTCCATTCACGGTAGACGGTTTTCTTGCGGGGACAAGATTGCCAGCCCTTTTTCAGACCGATCAAACAGCCACGGTACTTGTATGCCTGACGTCGATATTAATAGAAAAATAATGAAACACGTTTGTGTACATAAGGGGGGTAACCAGGATGCGTTTAGATACGTTCCACTCTAAGGGCGGCATTCAATCGACCATAAACCATAAAGACTACGTCAAGTGAAAGCTCACGGAAAATTTCAATACAGAAAACGCTCTTCCGATATTAAGCTTTTGTTGCAGTGTTTTTATTGCAATTATTGAAATCCATATTTTAGACAATTGATTGAAGGAATTGATGGGCGTTAAAAAGTAAGTGGCCTTCATTACTGAGGATTATATTATTAATTGAGAAATCTAACGAAGAAAAGTTAGATTTTTTTTACTTTTTTTATATCTCTAAAAAAATTTGATTGCTTTAAATGTACTGCTTATTGCAGATTAAAATCCGTGGAAATCAGATGTGGCTGAACTGTAATATATCGTTCAAAAAATGTTATATAAAATAATAGTTTTGAGACTTAACATGAAATGTTACTGGAGAACATTGTTTCATAAATATTTCAAACGTTATTATTTTTATTTATATTTAAATAATGTGTGGTCATAGATCTGATTTAAATAATAGGATTATATTTTTGTTATAAATATATGACGATGAAAGTAAAATTATTGGAACATTTTACAGTGAATATTAAGTTTAATTTAATTCAATAAAATTTTGACGTGAGAAAAATCACATATAGCAAAAGATTAATCATTTCCTATAATAATAAATTGATTTTAATAAACTGAATTATATTATATAAAACGGGATTATAAAATTTCTGAAAATTGAACTGCGAGAGAAAAGTCATATCAGTGAATTAATATTAACCGATTTTAACGACTCTATGAAAATTAATCTATTCATTAAACTTATATACTTAACAATATAATCAAATTAATAAGAGATGATAACATTTCATAATTCTGAATAATTCTTATATTACTATATTTTGAATAATTCTTGTGGATTTGTGTTGTTATTGTTTCAAAAATATTGGCTTACTCGTAATTTTAAAATCATCGTTATACACTGAGAAAAATAATATAATAATCCTGGACTCTATGTGTTCCTGTATAAAATAATGCTCGACAATGTGACAAGAAGTATCAGAGTTCTGATAATTGGTACTTGAGAAAGTGACATCGTTTACCAGACTGTCTGGCAAAGTTCTTAACATTGGAGCATAGAGTCTCAGAATGTCAGAAAGTATAGTAACTCTTATTATTTTTTTTTCTCAGTGTACAGTAAATGATAATTCACGTTATCTCAAAAAGTTGATATAACTTTTCCTACAAATTTTTCTCAACGTAGTTGCAATTTTTCTCTTTTATATAAATCATTTTCAGAAATATAATAACAATCACCCGAATTATCATAGTAAAGATATTAAAATTTAATAACATTATTAATTTTTCAATTTTTCTATTATTCTAAATCCTTCAAAAGAATAAAAAAGTTATTAACAGTGTCGCAACATCAAAACTCTTTTCAGTGAATCATGTTTATGTGAAGCGCTTGCCCGAAGTGTGTTTAAAAGTATATTCTTATTTCATCGATTGCATAAACTGACAAGTTTTGAACAGATTGCGTAGGAAATGGAAAAGGTTTAGATATATAGCTGCTTCGATAATACTCTTCCGCGAAGTCTACTGAAAATCTGTGAAATGACGACGAGACCGATGCTTTTGAGGTTATCCGTACGGCGAATAACCCACTAAACTCGGATTTGTGAAAAACCGTTCGTACTCCGGAACTTGACATTAAGCCGATTCACAAGCAGTAGACTTCAACGTTAACGAATTTCGGAGGATGTCCGTCAAAATGGCGATCTTGTTCTAATTAACATTCATGTTCGACCTTTTCACGGTTGAATGTTGATTAATCTCAACGTCCGAGTATTACGAGAAGGTTGCGCGGCGCTCCTCGCTAAAAGACGTTGATTAAAATTGCAGAACATTAAACGCACGAGAGGGAGCAAATTGGCGAGCCACCGCGTTACTTCCGCCGCTGTATAAAGGCGCAATAAACTCCCCGATTATTCTTGGTAAACTCAAACAATGTTTTGCGTTCTTCCTCAATCAGACGGGTCCGTCATTTATGTCGCAAAAATTGACGTCAGCCTCGAATTATGAAGTGGATATAACGGCTTTATTACTGTTTGCACGGTGCCTTCCTTTTGCGGACTCCAATTCTTCTCTTTCAATTCTTCGTGTCTTTAAATGACAATTTTCAAGTATATTAATAAATACGGGTATTCATTATAGTGCTTTAACATAGTTCAGGCAAGAATAATGTATAAAATTAACACTGTTAATATAAACTTAAAGTTGAACATGAATTATTAAGTTAAAGCCTTTCGCTTTCCAGTACTTTATTAAATCAGTATGAAAAATATCTACTGCAATTGTTGAATTAACAAATTAAGAAGATTAGCTCGTATAAGAAAATATAAAGTTCAAATTTCAAGATTACTGGTGACGAATGTGAATATATCAGTTTCATCGTGAAAGGGATATATTTACATTAAATTTAAAATATTTTAAACATAATGAATTTATAATTTTTTCTTGTTTTTATTTCTTGATTAAAGGATTATTTTGAGGTTTTAAATTTACATTCACGTATTTATTAATTTTTATATGCTTTAAATACAGTCCTTTATTATAAATTAAACTTAAATTTCTTGTAGTTTTTAATTAATTCAATAATTTATTTCTATTGATTTTCTTTAAATAAATAACTTATATAATTCATTTGGAAATATAATTTTGTTCGTAAAAATACCGAACATTTTAGAATTGTGTACAGGGAATGATTTGAGTTCAATCGCAAAATGAATTGCGGGTTAAAATTTGGTTGAGCATGATTAGCATTCAAAGCTCATTCAACAGAACAGATTACTATCAAAATTCTAATTGCAGAATTAAGTACATACGTAGATGCAGTTGCTGAATTAGTTTCAGATGATGTTAGAGTTGCCAATTAGGTTGCAGAATCATTTGCGGTTTTTAGTGGAATAGCAGAATAGTTTTTAGAATTGTTGCGAATGAAATTTTGAAATGTGCAACGAATTGTGATTGAAATTACGAGTACTCATCCAATGAATAAATAAATCGCGGTTTCATTTCTAAACTTGACGCTGAGTGAGTTGCGGTCATAAATGCGGTTATAGTTTGAATTACGGAATTAGATACCTGTCATCGATAATCACGATTGCTTTTCGTAATTGCGAATTGCAGATGTAGAAATTATTTCATTTCGCAAATAAAATTTAACATTAAAAATATTGTTAAAAAGAAAGAATCTCCAAAGTCAACAAAAAAATCAAATTTAGATTATTCAAATTGTATTTTAGGATAGATTGACATTACCTTAAATATAATATAGTAATTATAAATTACTATAAAAATAACAGTGATAAGACTTTAGCTAGATTTCATTCATATATAGTAAAATTATAAAAAAAGGAAAATTATATAAATTGTTTAAGGAATATATACAATCTTTCCACTAGAATAAGAATTTTCGATCTTAAACAATTCCAGCTTTCGTTCGACCCGTAAAGTAAGATTTGAACCATTCAACTGTAGAATTAGAGCATCCTATTTCATAAAGTTTTTATGTGAGAAGTGAATAAATTACCATATAAAAACCGCCAAAAAATCTAATAAAACTGTACCATTAATTGAATAACGATCAATAAATGATTGAAAACCAATGGTTCAAAAATAATTAATGAAATATTATATTTAGTGTTTTTAAAATATAACTCCCCTACAATCATCTTAACATTTTTTATTTTAATTGTGTTATGTTTTTATTATTTTAATTTTAATTATATAATAAATTATGGAAAAGTATCTATAAAAGATTTATACACCATTAAACAAATTTAACAGATACATTTGTTGTAGCATATATTATTAAAATGTTAATTTGATTTTAAAGGAGACAGAGATTTGACACGTATTTTTGAGCTTGATTTGACTTGATAGATGTGTAGAATGTGAAGGGTCATCATATGAAATCCATTTTTCATCACACGTCACTATTCGATTTAAAATGCCTTCATTATTATGTCAAAGAAGCAATGTATAGTTGACCTCCGTGTGACGAAAATTGTCTTCTTTGGTCACTTCACGAATTTCCTACTTGTCCTTTTTTTTACTCTTACGATAGTTGTAAGATGTCAAGGAAACTGTCCTACTTTATATTAGACACATATTTTGCCGTGGTAAATAAAAACATATTTCTATGTATGCCTTGTTAATTAATTACTTTTTAAACTTCTTTGATTAACTTAACAAATATAGCTAATATCTATTATAATGTTTTACCTTACTTTTGAGTAAATGGCCCGTTTAAGGGCAGAAAACAATGTTTTATGAAAAGTTGTATAATCATAATAGAAACTATTTCAGTAATTACATTTCTGGTTATTTGTTATTCAATTTCACGCATAAATGTCAAAATGTACACATGTCAAATAAGTTAACTAAACGCGTATCAGAAATTCACAAAGCTTTCATTGATTTGTTTGAATGAATTTATTGAAACTAGACGTAGTAATTCTCTCTCGAAAAAATCCATTGGTATACGTAAATTATACAAACGATAGTCGTAGCATTCAATGTCCCTAAAAGAAATAAATTTCACAATATAAAATCAAATTATTAATAATAAATATCATCGTTAACCCTTTAAACCGATTACATTATTTATACCACAATTACTCTCTCTAACTTTCACAACCGCAGAGCACGAGATGTTTATGATTATGTACAAGAAACCTAAATTTATGACGACGTTTTACACAAAACATGTAATTGAGAAATTTACTGAAACGATTACACGCTTAACGAAGAACAAGTAACCGCTACTCTTTAATCGTATGATAATCAAATTTTATCTCATGTCGCTATATATTAACCGTACCATTATTTTTATTATTTTCTAAACAGCAAATATTTTTTTTAACATGTGTAATATTGTATTATATATCCATATACAGATCTTATAATTATTTAAAATTAAATTTAAATTTTATTTAAAATCAAAATCGATCGCTCGGTACTTCCGCGACACAATGTTAGATCGTCAATTTTTAAGTATTACCACTTTATAAAAAATTCAAGGAAGCGAACAAAGGTGGCCTTACTTTTATGAAATGCAAAATCTTTCGTGATTAATTTCGAGGGAAATTTCGCGTTTGACCACTTACGAGTGAAACAGCCCGGTGATTTGACGAGCAATAAAGTGGATCAAGTGGCACATACGCGAAATTTCATGTCTTTTCAGAATCGCCCTCGTCTTTTCGGCATTCCTGGTCTTTGCGCTGTAATGGCATTCTTTTAATGCGCGTACGAGGGTGAAAATGCGAACGCCGAGGGAAAACGAGACGAGGTAGAGTCGCGTGCTATCGCCGTCGCGCAATTTTTTCAGTCATTTGCGACATTTACTGTCGTTAAGGCCACGCGTTTACGGCGAATGACACCGTTGAATTTCCGGCCGCGCCCTACAACATTGCTTCAAAGCGACGGAAATGCCTCGCAGCAAATTCGCTGACATACATATTTATCATTCGATACATGTAACACATTCCGCGACACGTTTTGACTCGAATTACTTTAAAATGTCCGAGCGCATATCGCTCGATGTGTGCTTGGACATTTTTTTGTATCATCCCCGTCTTTGTAAATGTCGAATTAATTAGTACACGCAAACCATCCTGTGGAGCTTCGCTCTTTGTGCCTTTGAAATGTTGAACGCAAAAGTATTTCAATGGGAATTATTTGTTTTTAGACTTTAGCTGCAAATACGACGGTGATTTTTGTGAAGGAATTTTTGTGTGATTTGATTAAAGATTTCATAAAGGAACTTGATTGACGACGAAGATAATTCAATTTTCGTTTATTGAAGACAGAATTGAAATGTTACGTCCGAGTTGTTTTATTTTTAATGGAAAACGAATAAATCGTTTACAATATATAACAATGAGAAGAAAGTAATAATAAATTTTTTATTATTTTATATTAAGTTAGGGACATCTTACTACTATCAAAGGGACATCTAACTACTATCAAAGGTAAAAATTCATCCTGAAAATTTTTACTTTTTACCTTTGATAGCAATAAAAATGATAATCATAATAGCAATTAGTAATGTTATTAAACTAGAAGCTAGTATTTTAGTATTATTTATAACATTTTATTTTACTATTATTTATAGCAGAAATGGTTGCTCTTCTAAAAGTATATCTTTAAATCAACATAAAAAATGGTAATTTATGTATTTCTATTTTCTCAGTATATGGATAATGTAATTGAGGTGTAAATTTGATAGGAAAATTTTTGACCGATTAATATTTGGTGGTGTGGAAAATTAACATTAATGACTGGTATTGTATCATGTTTTAATTTGAACAGTGCATTTTGATGTTTTTGTCACGTTATGCTTCCTAATGTGTGCTGTGGCCTGTTTCGCATTTTGTGCATTACCCAGATTCGTGTCCAAAATATAACACAATATACGTTACGGTACACAATATTATTCATGTCAACTTTTGTACGAGACACATAGATGGTGCTAATTATCTTGTAATAATCTTGTACATAAGTCTAAAAGGCTCATATGAAGAAACCCACAAATATAAATGTAATTGAAGAATTTTATTTCTTTTTAAATGATATTTATTCATAATTTAACAATAAAAATTTCATAACATGTAGACACTAGAAAGCGAGTAAAAGTGCATAGCTTTTTCTAATATATTTTCAAAACATTTCACTTACCTTTTAGAACTTTATAAATTTTGAACAAATAAGCCAATAATGCGTGTTACAATTGCCGAAGAGAAGATGACCGCCGAATGGATATAAAAGAGCGAGCTCTCACAAGCTTTGCCACTTCTTCTGAAGAAGTGGAAGATTTCTTGAACAAGCAGAGAAAAGAGGAATTCTACAGAGGAAGTAGAATCTGAAGGAGTGGTACAGTGCTGAATAAGCTGTAAATTTTGTTGAATAAACCTGCTGAACAAGTAGAAACTTACAAACCTGCTGCCTAAGCAGGAAATATAAAGATTCACTGATTAATTTGCAACTCTACATTAAAAAAATACAATTTTAAGAGACAAATGTTGTCACAATCAGTGTCCACTAAACGTATTTTTATAATAAATTCCAATTTCAAAAACATCTTACGAATAATTTAGCATTAAAAGTATTGTCTACATTTTTTTACTGTATATATTTTAATATTAACAAGTATAAAAAATGTATTTAAATGTGACAAAATCGATAGATGACACATTTGTCGTTAAAAAAGCGTAGCTGTGAAATTGTGGACACGAAATAACCGACGGAAGAAGGAATCAAAAAATGCGACTTTGAGGTGGAACGCTTTAATTACTAACGAGTGAATGCTTGATATGAAATGGGGCGCGAAGCGGAACAGAAATAAAGATCAAAGATTCTCGAGGGTTAACGACGAGACACATTTAATGGAGCAAGAGGCTTCTAGCACTTAAGTTGTTTCCTCGATCGTGTAAATTCGTGTAATTATCTGCGAATGCGACGAGAAAAAGCCATTGTGGATTGTTTTAACGAGAAGGCTTTTTTTCTTTTTTTTTCTCGCACTCGCGAGAAAAGTTCAATAAAATACTTCGAGAAACGATTCAATGAATTCGCTAAACATACCTTTGTATCTACCTGAATTATTCATAATCTTTCATTAAAAACTCGGAGAGTTGCGCATATCAAATTATAAAAGTTAACTGCAAATCATAAACTAGTTTGTCTCGCAGAAGTCTGTATTTAAGCTTAATTTTCTCCTTTACTTTAGGACGGTTAGTCAAAAATTTATCAACATTATCAACACTGCAATAACATAGTATTTCTTTTATTTAAACTAACAATATATAAACGCACGAAACGATGCTAAATTTAGTTTATTGTTTAAAGGCACGTTCTTCAAACTCCAAGCCCTCAGTTTGATTTAATTTGTCACCCGTGAACTGTATAAAATAAGCGCGTCTTCTCAAGCCGCTAAACTCCTCATTTACGTAAGACTCATGATGGGGAAGCCCCAAATGGTCGGTGTCCCAGAGACACCTAAATCTGCAGATAACGAGCTAAGAAATTCCATGTATTTATATCACCGAGAATAAAGCTCTTCTAACTATTTGTAGGCCGATTAAAAATTGATATCATTCACGGAGAAAAATGTTAACCAAAATTTGGTTCTTTTTTAGCTGACCAAAATCTTTAGTTAAAATAACCAAATTATTGTTTCAATAACAAATAATTTTGGTTGAAGTAACTAAAAAAAATATTCT
>JABFPN010001917.1:0-25400 GCA_022817305.1 Leptoteleia sp. ZL-2020 | reverse complement strand
TATTTATACGCCCAGCGATAAATACTGTTTAACTTTTATCCGGTCGTTAAACCACATTATTCCCCTTCCCCCCCCCCCCTTATCCCCTTTACTCTTACAATTCCACACTCTTTGCTCTCCCAAACACCCTGTGTCCGATGCAGGTGGCGCTGCTCATCCGTTGTTTTTATATTAGTTGATCATCATGTTTGCCGGTGGCGTCATCTGCGCCAACACTCGCGACTGTCTCGATTTTTAACCCCCTCCCTCCACCCCTCCCCAGTTAAATTTTATGTTACCCTTCCCTCCATTCCCGATTGCGAGCACCTTCGGAAGCAGTCGATTCAGTCGAGGACGAATGGTGTGTCGAGGTCTACCGAGAACTGTTATTTAGTAACCTAACGTAGATTATTTATAACGATAAGCGACACTTAGCTCTTAAGCGGAAGGAACCATAACTATTAATAACCGTTAGATCAACCTTAGGACAATGGGCAAAACATTTCTGGAATTACTACATAACAGTTGCATTTCATCGTCAGGTTTCGATTGGACGGATTGCTTCGAGAATGAACGAAATGACGAAAAAAAAAAAAACCATAGGTGGCGCCCAGGCGTTGGTGCGCGCAGATGGCGCCCCTGGTACGCATCGTACGAAAGCGACGAGAGAGAAACGGTGATGAAAGGAGGAAGAAAAAAAGACACTGGCAGTAACGCGTGTGATCGGGAAATTTTTGCGTAGTATGTTGCTTTCTGAATGGAATCCAGATGTCGCTGCAGATAATTGTCGCGTGCCAGTGTGGCTTATTGCCAGTGCCTTTTTTGCGTGCAATATACGATAAGATACGTTACGATTTTCTGCGCATGGCAAACCGGACCTCTTTTGCTGTCACAGAAAGTCCGAAGAGCACACGTGCGAATATTGAGTAAGAAAAAAAAAAGAAGAAATTTTGAAGACAGAGATGTGACATGAAATGAATGAAAATTAAGGATTCTATTTATACCGCTTCCCCCACCACGAACAAGAACATTTAGTATTTAGTTACTATATTGATGAAATACAATCGATTTCGATGAAAATTTTGCATTACGCATTTTACAGGGTAGTAACGATTAATTTTTACTATCATTACAAGTAGATACGTCGGGCAATTGGGGAGATACCCCGGCCGTTGCCTTTACGTTGTCAATGTGTTAGTGCATAAGTACAGAAACATAATTCGTACATACCATGTATATGTATTGTTTAATTGTCCATACGAATAAAAATGAACATCTAAATAATCGATCTTCAAAACTTGTTTAGTTTCGTACTTCTTTTTTACTGCCCTCTATTAAATGTTTTTACCATGTGAATATTTGGCCTTTGTACTTGTTAAGTAATTGTTCTTTATAATTGCATTCGTCAAATTACGTAATAGATTATGCGAAAAATTCACTTGATTTTATGATACGAAAAACAAGAAATATTACTCAAACTGTTTCCTATTTTTGATTAACTGATATTGATAATTAAATGTTTAAGTAATTACAGATCTCAATTACTCTTTTTAAGGATAGGTTTAGAAAAGATTACTACATTTACAAAATGAAAATTCATTCATTTATTGTTGAAAATCATTTCTTACCAATTAGTAAATTATCGCTTAAACTTTAAACTTGTCATACTTTAACAATTGAAATTATTTACGTACATTGAAATAATGTGTATCATAATTTAATACTTATGCTGCAGCACTGCCACGTGCTGCAGCACTGCCATGTCCTGCAGCGGAATTTAGTACTACAGGAAAACTTGGCTGGCGGACAACATGTTTTATTCCATGCAATTCTAAAAAAATGAAAAATTAGTTAGTTTATGCTCTTTACTTTAATGTGGAAAATAACATATATACTACACTTTCCCATAATCATCGTTCCCACAATAATTGCTTCTCCATAATCGTCGGAAAAGTTCCATTTGGCAGGAAATTACAATTTGTTTATAATTTATACTAATAATTGTATACAGTTTAATATATGTTTTAATAATGCAAAGCAAAATCATTTTTCCTTTTCCCCTTAATTATTTAATTTTATGTTTTAAACAGTTATACACACAACAAAATTACACAATTTCAAACGTAAACAACGAAACAGAAAGGAAATAAATGAAAATATACATGCGCCAACAACTTGCACAATTATATCCCGATGATTATGAAAACATTGATACTTTCAATGATTGTCAGTAATTTTACTGAAATTTTGTCAAACTTACCACTAATGTAAGCTTTGAAACACCAAACAGCAGATTCCTTTACATCATCATCTTCAATTCTGTGTAGTGAAATTTGAAAGGTATCATCATCTTGCTAAAATGTATAATTTTTTAATTAATACACTTTTCAAATAGATCTTACCTTAACTTTTCAACTCTTATTATCATTTAGATAAAAAAGATTATTACTTCACCCATGTTAATATTCATTTTACTTAAATAATGATTCTTGAAATGTTGTGCGAGATAAAATAATATAATATCCTATACTTACATATTTCACTTCTGGAATAGGAACAATAATTGTGTAATCTTCATATGTATTGGAAATAGTATAATTGGTAATTGGATATGAAACTTCAATTAATGCTGTGGAGTAAGTTATGTTCGAACGAGTGTGTTTAATTTTCAAAGGTGAACTAGCCCCGACTCTTTTTGCGATAAAATTAATTTTTGCACTCCAGCCTTGGTCAGTTTTCTCCACTTCAACGGAACGGGGTCCGTCTGGATTCTCAGCGACTTGGAATAACAAAAATTAAGCTACAGATTAAACCGTACAAAACACTGTTTACTCGACACATTTCAAAAACTTTGCCATTGCAAGTACCTACATAAGTAACACGAGTCGTAGTCCACACGTTCGGCCCTTAGAAAAGTGAGCACAAACAGTAAAAGGAACGTGGCTGATTTGAACATGTTGAAGCAACGAAACGCGAGTTTTGAGGATAAACGTTAATTGACAACTGCTTCTGTACGGAGATCGCGGTTTATTTATAATAAACTTATCAGCGCTGGCTTACATTTTCCTTATAAATTACATAACCTGGCCTCACATTAATTCACCATTTTTACTTGATGCTACATAAATACTGGTTTTTATATTGTCAATTCTGAATCATCATTTTAATAGAGGAAAAAATAATTATAAACGAAACTTTATAAACAAGGAGTTGTTTCTTTAAATACAAAGCAAAGATGACAAGCTGGTACACAGTGCATTTTTATTATTAGAAGTAAGAGAAGATTTGCAATTTTATCCCAGACATAAAGTGTCATCAACTTGCGCCCGTATTTCACACATTTATAACCAGACAAATGCATAATTCATATCAATTTCAGGTTAACGAGAATAAAATGTAAATTTTTCTACGAAATATACAGATAATTTTTTCGTAGCTTTGCAAAATAAATTGTATTAATTATGTAACAATTAGTCAAAGTGCTGACAAGGAAAAGCAAGTTCCACACGATTTTAATTTGTTCAATTCTGATAATAAAAATATATATTAAGTTAATGAAATAATTTTCTGAAAGTATGTTTATAATTGATTAAATTGTTGTTATTCATTCGTTTTAATTTTTCATTAATGAAATTCTTGTAATTTACTCCTGTATTAGTTTATCTAATATTGTTATATAATGCATAATTCTTAAAATAAAAAAAATGTTTAAACAAATAAGAACTCTCCAAACAGTTATGTTTGAAGAAAACCCCCAAATAACACGGCCCTGAGCTCAAAGTGGTTACAAATAACTTGATTTTATATTTAAATAAATTAGTCTTGTTTTTATTTAATTTAAAAATAGCATTAAATTAATTAAAATACTTAAAAAAAAACTTGGATTTATATTAATTTTTCATATTTTACATTAAACTTTGTTAATAAAAAAAATTAATAAAGTAAAACAATTAAAAATAAAGAAATAGTAAAAGTACTAAAATAAATATAATCTTTATGTTCATAATATCATTAGATTTAAATAAAAGTACTATTAAAAATAAAAAAAAAAATAAATAAAAGTATTGAAATTATAAAAAGTTAAAATTCTTGAGAAAAGCACAATAAAGAATATAAAAACAAAGAAAACCCAAGATACATACAATGCTTAAAAATAATAAGAAGTAAACAGACGTGTAAACATAATACACAAAGCCGCTAAAATTCGTAGAATCGTTTTTGAACATTTTATTAAAAAGTTAAACGAAATCTTGAATTAATTATTTGCTTTAATTTTATATAAATTATAAATTAAAATCTTAACAATCATCTAAACTAATAAAAACATTTTTACATTTTTTAACACACAATACAATTTAAAGTAAAAAAAATAAAACGTTTTGAATATAAAAACCGTTAAATAGTATTGTTATTCATCATCACTTACACAACAAATAAAAATCTGTTTTGTTAGACTTAAAACACAATTTTTACTTCCAAAACAGATCACATAAATATATTATAATATTTCAATTCAACGGAATATTGAAATTGAAAACAACGAAAATAAACCGTGCGATTCTCAGAACTGTAATGTTTGTTTCAAATAGAAGCCCACAACCGTTACATTAAAAATTTAGTTTCCGAACTTTTTTATTTGTTCAATTTATTTAATATTGTGTTATTATTGTTAAATAAATCTGTTTTATTACATTCAAATCATAATTTATACTTCCAAAACAGAAAACATAAATACATTATACTATTTTGATTCAACAGAAATTTGACTTTGAAAACGTAACAAAACAACAAAGCCGTTGCGAGTCTCGTAACTGTAATGTTTGTTTTAGAATAAAATATTCAACAACCGTTACATTAATAATTTAATTTCTGAACTGTTAAATTTGATCAATTTATTTAATATTGTGATATTACTGATTAAATAAATACGGAAATATATTTATTTTACTTGATTAAGACGTGATGCTCTTTGATTGGCCGATGATGCTGGATTTTCCAAATGCAAAATTTATATGATGCACGGTGAACGCGTGAAATATGGCGCCGATTCATACTGTACAGTATTTTTTCATACGTTTTGTAAAAAAAAATCAACGGTTTAAAAAGCACTCGTAAACTTTTTCCGCGACGACGCCATATTTTTGTTTCCGACGATTCTTTTATCCTATTCATTTAACGCGATTTAATTAGTCTTTTACAAAGACGCGGAGAGCTCGAAATCCGCACAACTAAAGGGTTTATCGAAGACAATAAAAAAAGAAAAAAAAAACTTTAATAAAACCGGACGATATGCGATCGCGACGAATTCGGAATACGGCAGGACTAAAAATGCTTGGCGCGCGGCGGTTTGTTCCCCTCACTGCTAAACCGCAGCGCTGCAACGACTCTCAGTGTAACTAAAAGTATTAAATGATCGACAGCGCGGCGTCGATAATAGCAACTATCTCTTATTCGCTTTAATAGCAACTGTCTTTTATCCGATTCCACAACCGTTACATTAAAAATTTAAGTTACAAAATAATTTTATTTGTTCAATTTATTTAATACTGCATTATTAACAATTAAACAAATTTGTTTTATTACACTTAAAACATAATTTGCACTTCAAAACCAGATTACATAAATATAATATTTCAATTCAACGAAAATTCGACTTTGAAAACATAAAACAACAAGCCGTGCGATTCTCGGAACTGTAGTGTTCGTTTCAAAAACATTATTCAACAACCGTTACATTAAAAACTGAGTTTCAAAACTGTTTTCCTTGATCAATTTATTTAATATTGTGTTATTATTGATTAAATAAATCTGTTTTATTACATTTAAAACATAATTTGTACTTTCAAAACAGATTTAATAAATATATTATAATATTTCGATTCAACGGAACATTGACTTTGAAAACATAACAAAACAAGCCGTGCGATTCTCGGAACTGTTATGTTTGTTTGAAATAAACAATTTTACAACCGTTAAATTAAAAATTTAGTTTCAGAACCGTTTTTATTGTTCAATTAATTTAATATTGTGATATTATTGATTAAAGAAATACGGGAATATATTTATTTTACTTGATTAAGATGTGATGCTCTTTGATTGGCCGATGATGCTGGATTCTCCAAATGCAAAATTCATATGATGCGGGATGAACGAGTACAATATGGCGCCGACTCGTACCGTGTACTACTTTTTTATGCAACGTTTTATCACAATAATCGACGGTTTAAAAAGCACTCGCGAACTTTTTCCGCGACGACGCCATTTTCCAGTTTTCGATGATTCTTTTATCCTATTCATTTAACGCGATTTAATTTAATTAGTCTTTTACAAAGATGCCTCAGTTTCCCGAAAAGGCGCGGATAGGTCGAATTTCGCGCAACTCAAACGTCTGTCGAATACAATAAAAAGAAAAAAACTTTAGTAAAACCGCACGAAACGTAATCGCGACGAATTTGGAATATGGCGGGACGAAGAATACGGCTTAGCGCGCAGCATTCTGTTCCCTTCCTCGCTGAACCGTAACGCCGCAACGGCTCTCAGTGTAACTACAATTACGAAATTATCGGCCCAGCGCAGCGTCGATAATAGAAACTGTTTCTTATCCACTTTTATCATTGTACCGTGTTGCATACATTTTTATGAATTGTTTGTTACAAAATGCACTTATTAATCAAAAGAACATATTTTAAATATTTAAATTAAATACGGAAATAGTTTTTTTTGCCGTACAATGTCCATTTTTATATTTATTATTAAAATTTTAAATTGGTCGTAAGTGAATTGTGGGTAGTGTTTTCAAATAGTTCAGTGTTTGTTATTTTTCATAAAACAGTTCCAAATTAAGAAGATTCGTCATGAATTCGGCAAGCAAAGTTAGTAAAATATAAACAAACTTAACGTTTTTAACACTTATTACTTTTCATAGAGTATTATTGCATTTTTATTCTTTAATCTGTCAGATAAATCATAGAATGATTAAACCAACAAATGTAAGGTTATGTGTACACTTTTCATAATCGTAAACAAATGTTTTATGAGCCTTGTTTAAATTTTGTTTAATTTTTCTTCAAGTTTCTTTCATTACAATTATATTTATTGTATACAAGCTTACAATCCTTAATTTAATGAATGTGATTTCTGTTAGAAAATGTTGTCAATTTGTAATTTCACATATATGTGCTTAATAAAATGTGTTAAAATAATTTTTAAATATATATTTAATTTATACATGTATATAAAAAAACTTAATTTTAATAAAGAAAAACTTTCTTAACAATAAAAATAATTAAGAAATTTGAAATTCTTAAAAAACATAAACATATGAAACATATAAATGATGTGATAAAATACTTAATTAAAAACTTTTATAATATTATTGTGTTAATAATTAATGAATAAACTATCACCTACATTATATTTGTGTGAACATTGGAAATAAACAAGAAATGTTTAATTCCTCAGGTTGGTGAAATTTTCACAGCAGCAGGATCAGCCTTTAATAAGTTAGGAGAATTAACAATGCAATTGCATCCCACTGCTGATTCACCTGCAGGGTAAATTTTATATTAATATCTTTTAAGTAGTTCATTTAATTCCATATTACAAAAATTTAAAATCAAATAATTAAAATAACACTAATTGTGATATTTTCCGGAGCTTTATTTATATACAATAAATAATAAATTATCTTGAGCTTTACTTTTGTAAACAATTTTAAATTATAATTTAATTTATTCTAAATTTACTTAATCAATTAAAAAAATAATTAAATGAACAACAATGACAATTTTTTTTAATCCTTTGTCAACAGTAAATGGACTGACGAGGAAATTGAGATGCTACGACAGTCAGTGAGAGTCTTCAGCGAAAATTTAAACAAAATTAGTGAGCACATCAAGGCTCGTACTGTGTAAGTTCCTGAAAAAAATAATTTAAACAATTAAACGAAGTAATAATTCAATTAAAATTAA
Source organism: Leptoteleia sp. ZL-2020 (assembly GCA_022817305.1). Lineage (NCBI taxonomy): Eukaryota > Metazoa > Arthropoda > Insecta > Hymenoptera > Scelionidae > Leptoteleia > Leptoteleia sp. ZL-2020. The sequence goes on along the minus strand of JABFPN010001917.1, from coordinate 17,451 downwards.
AGCTAGATGATAAAAGTAAATGCGACTCTTAATTTCCTGCGTCAGTTTCAAAAGCTACTCGAATAAAGCATAATTTTGTATTTTAGTTCTCAGATCAGGACGACGCTAAAAAAGAAAGCTTTCGAGGAAGCTGGTGTGCCTCTAAGACAACAAATTTTGCAGCAGACGACGCAGCAAAATTCGCAACAGAATACACCAAAGCAATCGCATCTCACAGGAAAGTCAGCGGAAGTTACATTAAATATGCTGAATGCACCTGTATCTGAGGTGGATGTTGAGGGATTACACGATGAATGTCAAGTGAAATTAGAATTTGATGGCGCCACTGAAGAAGTTACATCTTAAAATAAGACTTTAAATTGTTCTGAGATGACATTCACATTTTATTCCTAAACTGATTCGAATTGATTCATTCATTTTTTTCTTTTCATAAATTATTTCCCATTGACTATTAAATGTTAATTTAAGAATCGAGTAAACATTTAGAAAACATTTTGACTTATTGTATCATACAGTAAAAATAAACTTTATTTTTTTATTGCAATTAATTTATTGGTGTTATTAATTAATTAATAATTAAGTACCTCTGTTTAATTTTAACAGTTTAACTTTAGCAATTAAAAATTAACATTAACATTTAAAAATAAAAATAACTAATTAATGAAATACAGTAATGTAGTAATTAAATATTAATTAATATTAATTGAATGTCAATAAAATAGTAAATGAATCATTTTCTTTTGTAAATCTATAATTGAACTTTTTCGTTTAATGTAGCAACTGAAAGAAGTTCAAGATTCTTTTATCAATACGAACAACATATATTTGCCATAAAATATATTATGTAAGTCATTTTTAATGCAAGAATAGCTGCGTGTACAAAGAAACCAAATAATAAAAATAAAATACAGGTGTAAAAACGGAATACAAGAAAAGTCTAACAAACAACAGATATCAATAGAGGGACTGGTCGTTAAACCCAAAGGAAAATAACGTCGTGAGAATTTTACCTGAAGCTTTCTACCTACCAAATGCATTCAGGTATTTTTCAATTCAAAAATCCACATAAACGTCAGGGAAAAAAAGAGAGATATTTCTCACAACAAGTATTAATGAAAGCAGTAAAATAATCATGAAAACATATTTCTTCTTTCATCGTACTCTACAATTGTACCTAAAATTATTTTTTCAATTGTAAATAACTTTCGAATCCAAAATAAATAAATAGTGTATTGAAATTTAAATTTTTCGTTCAAATACAAAATTTATGAATCGAGTAAATAAACTAAATACATCATTAAAATAAACATTTAAAGACTAAATTTAACTTGACAATTAAAGAAACGCCCGGGTATTGTATTGAAATTTACTTTGGAAATTCGAAAAACACTTTTATTCCCAACAGAAAAAGTGAACGAACTCCGCTTGTAGGATACTTTTACGCTGATGCAATTAACTTCCAATCGCGCCTTGAAATCTTCAAGTTCAGCGTGCATTTCTTTTAAATCGCCGTAATCGAGAGCATTTCAAATCCGGATTGATCATTTTTCCCGTTTAAATAGCAAATGGCTGCTTTCTACGCTTCACATGAAACAGATGGAATGACCAGGGTTTTGCTATTCCACGAGAAGTTTTCGTATTAATTGAGAATCTCACGTGTACTCATCCCATTACCATTTTTCATCACCATCATAGAAAGTCAATTAGTAAAAAAAGAACACAAGAAGAGGAAGAAAAATGTTGACAAAGTAGGAAATTAAAATTCCATTTTAATTTGAGAAATTGAAATACTATGTCAATAAAGGTAAGGCCAACTAATTAATTAATACCATAAAATACAAAAAAATGGGTAAATTAACAATTAAATGGTAACTTAAATAAAATAAATATTATTAATTATTTAAGAATTTAATATTGAAACTTATATAAGTTTTTTTACGTTTTCGTATGTTATTATATGTTATAATACTTTATTTTTAATAGAAATAAAAATAGCTATAAATAATGTTAACATTTAAAAGCAATGGGATAGCTCTAATGATTATCATTAGATACTATTTTTAATAATAAAAATTTTCATATTACATTTTTCTCAGTTTACATCTTTTTCATAAATTTGATTCGGTCATTTTATTAAGACAGTCACTTTGGTTCGACCTAAAGAATATTTAACTCAATTCCTACAGTTTCATAAAAGCACCTTTCAAAGTGAAAACCAACAATTAAACGTAACCGCTCATCTTTTCAGGCAAATTCATTAAGCCGTGTAATTCGGTAACAGTGATAAAGAATTTAGCATTTGCGCTTAACTGACTGCTGATAATTACATGGAAAAGTGTTAATTACGTTAAAAGGAAGAGAAATTGCGGCTATCTTGCGGCATCGGCTCCGTTTTCGTGGATACTTCGGCGAGGATGATTTTGTGCGTGCAAGATAGCGGTAAGATCCTTCCTCTCGAGGCCTGAACTTACGACCGCGAGCTGCGCAGCGGTACACTTGTACCCTCGTGAGCCATTTACGTCTTCTCGTATTTTCTCAGCCAAGTGTTTTCTCTCCTTACGGAAAACGATCCATAAAGGAAAAAGCACCGCGATCTTTTTCTGGGATACGCCGTCACACGCCTTATAAGCCATTTGTAACTTCAAACGCAGTTCCATACAAATTATTTCTTATCACTTCTTATCAGTTTAATTTATTATAACCATCAATTGGAATTATAATAAAGGAAAAAGAAAGGGAAGAAAGGGAAGTGTGCAGTATAAGCACTTTGTGGAAATCCTGCCAGAATCTGAGGTCAAGTTTTTTATGAAATCACCTGAAAGTAATCAACTTTGACATGGTCGATATAAAATAACATTAATTCAATGTTAATTATGTACATTAATATATTTTATAATAACTTATGATACATATATCATATGTATCAAAAAAATTTGCGTGAATAGTGACAAAGATGATCAGTGACTAAGGGAGCAATGATTGGTGACTAAATTTCTTTAAAATACATTTCATAAACTTTCCTATTATATTATATCCTTTCTCAGTGTAATAAAATCTGCTATATGATTTAATCATTGAGAAACAAATGTTCAAGATCAATCTATAATAAAGAAAAAGGAAATCGATAAGAGTAAGGAAAGTTGTCTGCGTACTTTTTGTTGTATGAAAAAATGAGGGTGATATATTAGACGGTTAGAGAGATATACTTGTTATACATTTTGGAAGAAACGTAACAAGTCGGTGATATACAGTGCGCGCCACCGTTGGCTGCCACTGGAGCGTGCACTTTAAAGACAGGTGCAGCAACGCAAGCGTGTCTTGATCCCATCTCGTAGGTCACATTTCGAAACAGGTGTCTCAAATTACTATGGTATTTGCATGTCGCAGGTTCGTTTACACCGTCGTCGACTACATTATTAAGTTAATGAACATTTTCTATTCGCGCGCATTAAATTATATAGTTTAATTAAAAATTACAATTAACTTATTAACTTGCAATTTAACTTTTAATGCGGCGTTAAAGTTAAGTACGCGTAATTTTATGGAAAATTTGCCAAATGCGGAAATTATGAAGCGGCTTTTAGATATTGTATTAGATACAGGTAGTATAAAGAATATATGTACTTGTTAATCTATCTTTTTTTATAAACATATAAATGAAACAAGTACAAACATGCATTTAAGTGGCAATTTTGTAAATATAATGTGATAACTATTATCACATTATAAGATGCGTGGTCTATAAAATAAATTATTTACGAGACACACGTGGACCATATAATTTACATAAATTTTGTATAAGCAAGATAATTATTTACGAGTGAAATGTTTATCGGCATATGAAACTTCATAAACATGTACATTATTATAGTTTAAACACTTATCTTAAAGGTTTATTTACAACTTTAAATAGCACTTTGGAAAGAAAACAAGCTAACGTTTATAATGCAGCCTGCATGGAACATTTAACTTGAATGCAAATCGTATTGAAATATCTAATTTTTATGAACGTTAAAAAGTGGAATATCTTTGAACGAATTTAATTCTTTTCATTGGTAAAAGTCAAGTTGACGGACAGGTTCAATGCAAAAGTTATCTGCAAATATCAGAATCAAGTTTAGTGCTGGAGATTTTTTTGGAAATATTTTTAAAAAAGAGCAAAATTTTAATAAGATTGTATATCTATTATGTACGTATATCTAAGAAACACTCATTAGTACTAAGTAAGTAATACTCATTAATGAGAATCAGTAAGAAACTCGACACGACGTGAAGTTGCAGATTGTGACAATGCATGCGCGCACATTAGCCCGCCAAATTTGAATACTAAATAAGAACAAAATAATCCATTCCATATAATACAATAAAAAAGCTAATTTATTGTAATTTGAAAAACTAATTTATTGTAATTTGAAAAATATACTAAAGGTGGTATTTAAAATAATTTAACAACGAAATACTTTTTTCAGGTATACAAAATTGGCACGCAGATGGTATGCGGAGTGTTCTTAACTGTAGGCTTACCATCTAAGCTATATAATTCAGCACACTTGATGCAAATTTAAGATCCTTTCCACGGAAACAATTGGCTCAACCTATCATTTTTGCAGCCTAAACGTTTCCCCGTTTGTATATCCCGGTGACACAGATTTATCATCACACATCGGACAACCATGCATCTGCTTTCCATAAAACACTTTGCCGCGCCGTTTTCTAAAGCCTATCACTTCCACGGCCAGCAGTTTATTAATAATTTTCCTTAGCGCGTTGTCTAGGAAGGCGACCCGCTTTCAAAAACACCTGGCTGAAACGCGCGTAAGATAATCATACGAGCCTACGGAATTATCTGTCTTACGAATCCCATTAACCGGGTTACGCGCCAGATTACTTCACACTGCTAAACAGTCCAGAAACGAGTTTTTATTCCTCGCTTATTTATTTATTTATTTGTATTTTTCGTCTTCATTGATAAATGATATACGATATTTAGATACACCAAATCGAGTTGAAACTGATAACGCATATGGTCTTGTACATCGATAAGGCTGATAAGAATATATTTTGTATTTTTCGACCGTTCTAGTGTGTTATTAAGAACTACGACTGGTTATTGTGGTAAAAAATTGATAACACATTTTGAAAGGTGCTGGTAAAGATCCTTCTGAAGAGTTTTAATGTTATTTAATTAAATATTTGCATTCAGACATTTATTAATAGTTGTTAATATGGTTTATAATATGATAAAGTACTTTAAAGATATATATAAAATTGTCATTATCGAGGAAAAGAACCCTTTACTTGGCAGTCACCAATTACGTCGTTTACCACCACTCTACGCCATCGATTGGTGGTGGAGGGGACTTACTTTATAAGTACCAGTGAGTTCAAACATTTAGGCCACGCCCCAAAATTACATTCACACCAAAGTTTGCAGAATGGTGAGTTTTTTTCTAATATTTTTTTGTTGATTACCATATAATATTATAAGGAATATTACAATTCCTTCCATAGCCCTGGGGTATTATAAAATATGGCATCAATTAGTAATAAATTTCTCTCAAAGTATAATTATCTACATTTTTGTTTCAGGTGCCTGGAGGGACAAATAGTTAAATTTCAGTTTTAAAGTACAGTATACAATTTTCCTATTTTCATATATGTTTCAAACCTTGCTATATATATTTTTTTTATTATTTGCCATGTTTATTTTATTATCACTAGATTGTTATGATTTCTTAGCATAATTTCCAATAGTCCTTCAACGGCACTTTCATAAGATTGATCAATCTTGTCTAAATTCACAGCAATTTCTCCCGAATGTTATATTTTCGTTACTCAACCTTGAAATCACGTAATACTGAATAAAACGGATTCAATAACACCTGCCGTTACACCGCTAAGCCGTATAATCCGTCGATTCATACAAAACGATTGAAGAAGTGTGAGAAGGAGTGGGGAAAAATGAAGAATTGCGAGGGCCAATGGCCGGCAATTGAATTTAAAAGTCGCGCAGGAAAAAAGCGCGGAAGCGGTTTTGCTTTGCGCTCGAGGGAGCAATATTTTACCGCCTGTTAGAGGCTTGTCCCACATTCGCGCCTACACGCGGACCTTTTGACCATACGGAGCAAAAGTAGGACCAAAGGAGAAAGTCAATGCAAACAAAACGTCATACCTGTAATTATGACATTAACGCGAAGATGAGTGCACACCATCCTTTTTTTTTCTTCGGAAAACGGACGAATGAAATGTTCAGTCGAAGAAACTTTGCGCGATTACGTTTCGGACAGATTGAACGCAACCTACTTTCGCGCCCAGTTTGGTGCGAAAAATGATATCGAGAGACAGTTTCAAACTCCGATATTGAGAATCCACTTGTTATTATGGAATAAACTGCATGGATAGAAATTTAATAATAAAATTGATATACTTTATGGTAAAGTTATTTTACTCTTCTTTCTTTATACTTGGCAAATAGACGAAAGTAAGTGTCACTAGTGGGATTAAAGATTAAAATGTTTCTAAAATACTAAATGTAAACAAACTTTGTTTACATATTATGCTTGAGGTTAATTTTACGTCTGTACATATGTAAACATACCATGTTTTTGTTTAATATTTTTTAATTGCAGCAAGGTGACCTTTAAAGTGTTGACAAACATAATAATTTTCCCTTTCTCCGAGTGTAATCGAAAAAATTGAACGGAAAGGAATCAAAATTTGTTGAAGGAGGACTGCTTCGATGCAACTTACAGGTATAAAGCGGAAGGAGATTGTATCTCCGTGGACAAGAACATCTGTCGTTTTTTAATGGGCGAAGATTCGTTACAGGTAGTGGTTATAATTGCTAAATTCATTTCACAATTTATATTTCAGTTCCTTTTTTCTCAGTCTTCTGAAAATGATGCGTCATATTCACTGTAGTATAACAACTGTCTTGTTAAAGTAAAAGTCAAACATTATTGAACATATAATCGAATAAGTATTTTATTATTAGTAAATTAGTGTAGAAATTTAGTCACCAATCGCTGGTTCTTTGGTCACTGATCACCTTAGTCACTAATATCGCACATTTCTCTGGAATTATGTCTGGAAACATGTTGCTCTTTGTCAAACGTTAAAGTCAGTATAAGAGGGGCGTGGTCTAAATTGTTCCAGTCGTCGGTACTTGTAAAGTAAGATCCCCCACCACATAGCGGAGGCGTAGAGTAGTGGTAAAGTTTGCGATTGGGAGCCATGAGTCAACGAGTTCTATTCCTTGTCTACAATTTTTTTTCTAACAATTTTTCTTATACTATTATAAGGAATACTAAAAACTCATATATATACTCGAGTTATTATAAAATATAGTAGCAAATGCTAACAAATTTCTCAGTCCAGCATTCGCTATTCGCGTTGGAATTTGGATGCTGACCATTTTTATTGCCGACTGGTCACATCTGCATAATTCTGCAATTCTCAGGAACAAGTCTTTGGCGAATATGCGCAGCCACTTGCGATTTTGTTATTTCACAGTCCGACGACTTTCACGGTGCGCAAATATGATAAAGAAATTAATAAAGTGCAGACGATTCCCAAGCAATCAATAGGGCAAGTGAACGAGCATGGATACATTAGCATAATTTCTGTCGGGTGATTCCAGTCGTCTATCTTTTATTATCGATAGTTTATCGGGATCCAGATTTCAGTACGTGTGCGCGCGCATTGTGAGAAAAATGTGATGCAACGCCGTTTATGAAAAGCCCGTATCGCATGGGAGAAATACGATTATAATAATTCAAATGCTGACGAAAGAGGCCAATTAAAATTAATCATATTATACATTTAATTAATTTCGATATCGCGATAGCGGTTTAATGGTACACTTGTGTGTTGAAACCACATTAACTTACGCTTAATTTCACGAAAGTTTCCAAAACATAGGAATGAAACGTTCCTCAAAATGAACATGGAAAAATGTGGGGTAAAATGACGTGAAAATGTTGTTTACGCAGCCATACAATTTTTCACGTTGGTACAAACAGAACGTAATTTACGAGTGGTTCACAAATGGTCCGACATCGATTATTAAACTTCTCAATTCGATCCTTCCGAAGCAACCCATAAACACATTTCACGCGCGTCCCAACGATAGTTCATTTATGAATGAATATTTTTCTTGGACCGAAAAATACCACCTTCGGTTTGACCCATAAACATGCCAACGGGAAATTAACTGCTTTGCGAGTTTAAAAGCGGGCTTATTAGTTAAAAGATTGGCGTAAAACCCACAATGAGACCCGAGATGAATATGAATAATGACAGAGAACTTTGCCTGGAACAATGAGAAACAGGTGTTCCAGACGTATGACATAATTAATGACTGTGCGAGTGCAGTATCTTTTACGCGGAAAGGTGATGCAGTATTACACGCGCTAATAGCCAGTTATGCTGAAAAAAAAACCCCAACTCTCGGCTCAAAGGAGGAACTAAAGAAAGTCGTCGAAGCACCTAACATAACCTCGCTGCGCGGTAACAAATTTCTGTAAAATTGAGACGCTGCGAGGGGAATTACGTTTCTAAGTCAAATCAGAGTCAAATCAAAGTCAGTTCCAAGTTAAAACAATGTGGATTAAGATTCAAATTAAAAACATGGTAAAATCAGATCAACTTAATAATGTGTCGAATTACAATATTAAATTATATTATTAAATAAATTGTATTATAAAATACCTGGCAACATCTCACTAAGTTTTTAATTGTTTAGTGTATAAATCAAATGAATGGTGATTTTTAAATATTGACTTAGCTTTGATCCGATTTTTTACATGATTTTAATTCGACTTTGAATAGACTTTGTTTTGATTTTCATTTGACTATGAATTAACTTTGAATTGACTTTGAATTAACTTTGAATTAACTTTGATTTGACTTATTTTAGATTGGAATTCCATTTCGATATGACTTTGAACTGACTTTGACTTGTCTTGGAAATATAATTCCATTCCACATAGGATATACGTGACGTCGCTGCAGTTACCACGCGGAAGAAACAAGGATTTCAATATTTTTTAACTAGGGAAAAAATGACGCGAGAAAAAAAAGGGAAAGCGTTGAACGCATTGTTAAATTGGATTTAATTCAATTGTAATAAACTTTTTATCGGATTTTCTTCTAATGAAGCTGTTAAGTTCAAGCGGAGCAAAAAGTTGCAATAAAAGTTACGTTCATTGATATTCGTGCCAAAGTTGTTTTACCTTTCTAATGGACGAGTCTCATTTGATTTGAAATAAAGCCAGGGGAATTTGTGGCTCGGCAAGTTTATGTCTATATTTGATTAATTTGAAGTTACGCTTTTATTAATTTTTACTTTGATCGTTCGGCTTTATGGGTTTCATTGATTTATATAAAAATTTTTAACGTGTCTGAATTGTGGTTGCGTAAAGTCTCGTAGTTACATTTTCAGGTTTAAAGAACTCTTATGAAAAAGTATTGCATACCGATAGAAATATTTGGAATGGTATTTAACAGTATCTAATACTGTTTCCATCTGAATCTTAACAAATATAAATATATAAAAGTAATTTTAATAATAATAAAAATTAATTGTCTCCAAGTTTTGAACTGATATCCCTAATCAATTTAATGGTTAAACTTCTAGATCACATTATCATCACGATTATGCTGCCATCTATATTATAACCATCTATTCAGTAATGACATAAGTTTTAATAAAGGTTAACTAGACTTTTTATAGAATTCTTACTCAAATAGTACTGTAACCATTGTGGTACAGCCAATGTAGATTATTATTAACTAACTGTAGGGTGTAAGTTCAAAACTCGAGACGAATCAACCAGCCGAATAATTTTTAAGAAGTGAAATTTCAGCAAGTTATCCTAACATCAAATTTCTTCGCGCAAATTTTACATAGAAGAACGAGTAAAATTGATGATTCGAATCAATGATTAAAATTGATGATCAAACAGTTCACTCTAAATTGCAATTAAAAGTGCCGCTTCAGTTTTGAAATTTCATCATAAATAATGGAACGAGTAATCGTTTCTCCGCAACAATATTAATTAAAAAAAAAATAACAACGAAGTTCATTATCCTCCCATCAACACAAATAAATACATCATTAAATAAACGCGGGCATAAATCTCGAAATCGAAAACCGATCTTCAAATCAATATTCCATTCCGTCCAATTAAACACGGGTCAATAGTATTCGTTCAATTAAAAGCTCCCGTAATTCTGCGCCACGTTCAATTTATCATTCATTTTTTACTCCAATCTAAACATCGACTATACACGGTGAATTTAAAAAAAATGTTTTACATAATCGTACGGTGTACTGCAATGCGAAAATCTTTCATATATTAAAAACTATAACTTTTTTTTCATATAAACATTTTTATATAACAGACAAACTTATTTATAATCCACAAAATCGACAGAATCATTTGATTGCTTGAACAAAAAAGCTTTAACCAAATTTTATTTGATTCAACTTTATCATTCACTACGTGTTTCGACGACCCCTCCACTGTTTATCATCCTTTTTATATTTACCCTAAAATTCACGAACCGACGCGAAGATAAGGGAGGCGCGCCGCGGAGTCAACGGGAATATTAAGGAGAATGTGTAGCAACCCCATTGTAACCCAGAAACCTTATGCAACATTATCGAATCAGGCTGTACAAAACACGTGAAAGTGCATCCACGTAGCGGCGCGGCCGGCCCGTCTCTCCGCCGACAGGGGCTACACACGACAATCTCCGTTTACCTAGCCGAGGCTGCTCGCTCGGTTCACGAGCCCGAGAGAAATTGCCGGTGGTTTCGTGAGCGGACTCGCGCAGGCAATCAGAGTATTCGCCCAGCCGAGCCAGCGAGCGGTCGTTCGCGCTGCGCTCGCAACACTTGCCGGTCGTCCCGTGCGCGCCACCACCGTTTCCCTTTGGACAACCCCGCTTCTTTTCCGCCTTTGGACTTGTCGTTCGGCGAACTTGTGCCCGGGTTGTTTGATCGTGCGGCAACAATTTAAAGTGACCTTTTAAACTTCGTTTTAGGGTAGGTTTTCATATAAGGAAATTTTCTTTTTTATGTAAACTCTGGGAAAAAAGTTGAAATAAAAATTGTTTTATGGTATATAAAAGTGGGGGAAAATGGTATCTAATAGTAATATTTTTTTTGTAATAGTAAAATTGTTTAATTAGTATGATAAGATGTCATTTGTCCCCATTTTTATATACAGTATATAAACTTTTATCTCAACTTCTTTCTTATAGTTTGAAGTATTATTTAAGATAAGTAATATTAATTTAAAAAATTGAGCTATTTCTTTAATCATAATTAAAATTCCCTTAAATTTATCAAAATTCCTCCCATCACTTCTTATTAAATTAAAAAAAAATTGGAAATAGTATACAAAAATATGATACACCAGTTTGACCGCGATCTATAAAAGGACGTTTCCCCATCTTTTTTTCCACTGACAACTGTTAAATTTCCGTTTGACAAAAATACAGTTACGATCAAGGCGAAATGTCATTAAAGTGATCGCCAATTGCAACGCGCTTCTAACGGTATGGGTATCCGATTCTCGTTAGCAAATGAAATCGTAATTGCTCGGATAGAAATGATTGTGCAAAGTAAAGTGACTCGTCTACGGGATGTAATTACAGATCGCGCTCGTGTCAGGGTTGGCCGCGACGCCGCGCCGACTTATTCCAACCATTGTCCCACACTTTGACTGCAACTCGTACAATTTCATTTCACACTCCGATTCGTTGGTCGCGCCCTCGCAGATTTCCGTACGAAAACCCGCGCCTGCGTTAATTGGCATTGCCGTCGCGTCTCCTAAGTGGACCGAAATCCAACGGGATCGGAGAATAAAAAGTTTCTGGAAGGATCGATGTAAACAAGCCATGTTTGTAATCATTTTGAAGGTCATTTTAGCGCGGTCAAATAAATATAAATAAAAGCATTGTTTGCTTACACTTGAAGGGCAAAAAGTAGAGTTTTAAAAATACAAAGATTGTTTATATTTTGTATTTTTAAACAAATTTTATTCTTAGGACATATGTAAATCCATTATTTCAAAATGGTCATAAAATATTGATAAATTATAAAGATAGTTTAAAAAAATTGGATGAAGATAGTAGATAAACTTGGACTAGGAACTAGACTACTTTGTTAGTATAGTATATAGAGCTTTAATAATGAAACTAAGTATCTAAATGAGTTATTAGATGAATTCCACAATAAAACAGTTGCAAATTAATTGATATTTCCTATTCAAAATGACCTAAAGCTATTAACATACATGTCACTATAGTTAAATGTTGGAACATGTTGGAATTATACCCTGGAGACATAAGTTCGATCTGTAGTTATTATAAAAAAAAACATTAAATTACTAACTACTGTAATTGCTAACAAAATCCAACATACATTCTCTAATTGAATCCTAGACAGCTCTTCTTTAACGGGAAATACCCTTTTCTTTTAAACTTAAATCATGAAAAACGCTTAAAAGCCTTGGCGGCCCAATTCTTATTTCCCAACCACTGAATTCACAATCGACTTAAAAAGACTCCAATATATTTTACGCTACAATTATTACAAAATAGCTAAGTAAAACCGTCCCACTTACCGCATTTAAATGAATTTAATTAAACCACGAGATAAGACAAATAAATTCCACACACGTAGCGTTTGAAATGAAAAAAAAAAAAAACAAACAAACCTTATCGCTAATTGCTTCATTTACTTTCAGCGCAATAATCCGCGGGAGGATATTCTTTTTTATGGCCAGCCGAACAATAGGAAAATCGAGTCGCAAATAATCGCGCATTGTGAGCGGCCGAGTGTTAGCGTAAAATGCGCCGTGTGCCCGTAATTTGTGCAGCGTTACAACGGCGCGGCAATTTCTTCTTGCGGTGAAGTGACCGGCGTAAAACGGCGAGGAGGCGGACGACGCATGAAAAAGAGCAAGACGATGCCTCTGTTCTCGCGTGTGCTACATCGATAACCAGGGGACATTAACGGTGATACACGGACACGAACGAAAATCACGGAAGAATGACAGTCACGATGGACCACAAGCGCAAGACTTCTTGGGACTCCAAAGTAAGCGCCAGTTATCCCCATATTTAAGTATCACTGTTTTTGTTGGTGGCGGTAAAAACTTAATATCGATGACAATGCAGATTTAAAATAATAGTTCTTAATTACGAATTGCAAATGGTTCGTAAGTACGAGTCATTTAACGTGGGGTTGGAAAATAAAACGTTTTTGAAATACAGATTGTAGAAGAATTGATTATTTTAGTTAAATTGACCACACAGAGAGAAAAGATTAATAAAATTTACTGACATTCTTAGTAAACTGGTTATATATTGGCAAAACTTGAAAAATTACTATGTTAAGTTAGTAAAACATATCAATATGTTCAAAATGATTCTTAGAAAGCTGACACTTTTTATTAACTTGGGATAGTAATTTTACAATTCTTGCAAGTATATGACCAGTTTGCCAACAATGTCAGTAATTTTTATTAATCTTTTCTCTCCGTGTGGCATTGCTAGTAAACTGGTCTTATATTGGAAAAGGTTGAAAAATTACTATCCTAAATTAGTAAAAAGTGTCAGCTTTCTAAGAATAATTGTGAATAAACTGATACCTTTTTGCTAACTTAAGATAGTAATTCCTCAAATTTTGCAAATATATAACCAGTTTACTAACAATGTCAGTAATTTTTGATAATCTTTTCTCTCTGTGCATATATATGGACCCGGTTGTATTTGCTATTTTTTCCCTCGGAGTGTCGATCATTTCTAAAGCGTTTTATTCTTCAGTCGCATTCATATAACTGTGCTTGGTTTACGCGTAGTATATTCTTCTGACACGTCTGTGTAGACTGTGGCGTTTGCATTTACATTGTATGAGATTTCACTGATAACAAAACGATTGAAAGTATTGTTTTCGTTTGACCAATTTAAATGTACTTAAAATCTAACTTTTTTTCTTTTTTTTTTTTTAAATGAAATCTTCTCATTCGATTCACGGTACCATTAAATTAAATTTGATACTAATTAAGAATAATTAATTAATATTTAATATATCATTTAATAAATATAAATTTATTTACTGAAAATAATCAACAGATATTGTGTTTATTATTGGCATTGGTTAATAAATACCAGAAAAATATTTACATCGTCTCTCATTAATAAACAAACAATATATAAAGCCGAATGAAATTAATTCAGGCCGTGGCATCGTTTTCACATGGCGCGTCTCAAAAATAATAACTCGTCGCTCAATAATCCCCGAGAAGTTCGGTGAAAGTGACCTGCATATCATTCGGTCTGCACACACGTAAAGTCCCTCCCGTAGTCGCCACCGGGACAATCTCCGTTCGTCGTCCTTCGTAGCATTTTTTTTTTGCTCGAAAAGGTCGAAGCCATTTCATATTAGCCGGAGATTCCACAGCCTCGTCATCAAATTCCAGTTCCTTGCAATGCTTTATTTATAGCGGATAGGAAGCGTCGTAAAGCACGCCTTTTATTACCGATGCGAACGATCGGGTAAACTTTTGCGCTAGATGAGTCAAAACGCGGTACGAAATGTGCAATTGAAGCGCTTCGGCGTGATGAAAGAGCGGCGGCGAACGGCAATGGAACTGGGAACATTTTTATGTTGCGAAATTTCTGGACCAATTACGCGCAATTCAGCGTAGGCTGGTACAGTCATGAAATTCTATTGTTGAATAATAAAAAAAAGAAGAAATAATCCTCGTTGGGAAGGAATGATATTGGAAGAATATTCGAATCTAATATACTCGTTGAAGATATTAATAATATTAGGAATAAATAAATGGGGATTCGTGTTTGGCATAGGCTACTACCCTTGACGGGTGGCGCAGTCGTTTATTTACAAACAAATATTGTTGTTGTTGTTATGGGTAAATATTGTTGAGATCATGGTGTTATGACCTTGAAGTGGTACCAATAACAATAATATCAATAAAAATGATAAAAGTAAGTAAAATGTAGTCCAAATTCGTCTCCTACTGTTTCAACCCTGAAGAAAAGGTCAAAATTTTTCCCCTTTTTCTTCCGTTCGGTCACCATAAATCACAACTATTGTCGTTGAAATTTATGATATTGGAAGAATATTCGAATCTAATAGACTCGTTGAATATATTAATAATATTAAGATTAAATAAATGGGGATTCGTGTTTGGGATAGGCTACTACCCTTGACGGGTGGCGCAGTCGTTTATTTACAAACAAATCGTTGTTGTTGTTGTTGTTATGGGTAAATATTGTTGAGATCTTGGTGCTACGACCTTGAAGTGATACCAATAACAATAATATAAATAAAAATGATAAAAGTAAGTAAAATGTAGTCCAAATTCGTCTCCTACTGTTTCAACCCTAAAGAGAAGGTCAACAATTTTCCCTGTTCTTCCGTTTGGTCGCTATAAATCACAACTATTGTCGTTGAAATTTATGATCATCACCAGAAAATTCCCAGATAACATTTCCCAGTGCGGCTCTTTTTCCACGCGAAGAAAGTAATCGCAATCGAACACGACGCCACACGCGACAGGCGAGGATACCGCAACATCGAATCGTGGTCGATCAAGAGGCCCGTTGTCCAAGCCGACTGCAAATCCATGTCGCATTTCCATAAGGAAACGGCGCGGGGCGTTCGGCTGCCCCCCGGGAATGAGATGAAATTTTCTCCTGAAACCGCAGTTTCACAATACATTTGGTTCTGTGCTTATCGCGCGGTTATAATTCGGTGCCAGACCACAGGTCACGCTATAATTTAACCGGCGGTATTGCACGGGTAACGTCGGTATCGGGGCGTGCAATCGGTCTTGCGGAGAAAAAGGCAAATCTTATTGGAGTCGGCGCTCGCGAAGGGAATGAAATTTGTAATAATGCATGGCCAATTGTTTTGACTCGGCAACACATGGCGCGCTGGGGAATTGGACCCCTCTGGGGGTCTCGGAGGGAATTTTCAAACTCCCAAGAATTTGGATATTTTTGCAAAGTATTTTTGCGATTGGTTGGAGTAGAAAAAGGTTCGATCAAAAGTGCACTTTCTAATGTTGCCCACTATCCGAACGGTGTGAATAATCACGCTAATTGCCCCAGATGCACTTTAAATTGCAGTTGCAAAATTCAATTCCCAATTACACATTTCTTCATTTTTTTTTCTCCGCGGAAAAAAAGTACACGGGAGATTTTAAATGGATGATTTACGAAACTGCTCGCGAATATGTGAATTTTTCCATTGAAGCTGGGGTATTGTATAAATCCATTGTGGACGCATGCTAATGATAATTTTATTATGTTGAACCTAAGAGGGATCGAGTCAATTTCTGTGAGATAACTGCTATGTTACAATAGTCGATTAAAGGTAGATTTATAAATATACCTTTGTTATTCTATTTATATTATTACGTTAATAATGATTGAACTGGTAAATGTCATTTTTCTGATGAATTTTTAGAAGAACAAAATGTCAAGTAAAAGTGTAATCCATCTAAAATGTTACGCGGTGTTTTCTACGTGACGCAAGAATGACTGGAGAAACAGCCATTGGAAATTGTTTACAATATTTTACAAAGTTATCTTTAGAAATAGAAATCGATTTCCATATGTTTTCAATGTATTAAACTTGGGAAGCCATCCAGGCAAACTTTCTTTTAATAATTCTTTTTTTTTTAAACCAACCAACATCCTTATAAAATAAATACCAGGACTTCAAAGTGTTAGATCCAATTGAATCTTACCATCGCAACGGAAGCCTTGACTTAAAAACTCTACCACCGATCTGCATTTAAGAAAACTATTTGTCGATCCAATCTAATCCAATTTACCATTATATTCTATTACAAATTGATAATCAACGTCTCAACCCTGACTCGACCCAGATCTCAATTTATCTGTAAACAACTTCTCCAGTCAATTAAATTGCTTCAAAATATCTTATTTAACCTACCCAGGACCAAATATTAAATTTAAAATACGGAATGTAAGCCCACGCTGCCTTCGACTTCTATTTATAAACATTCCTGCAACCTTTAAAAACACACGTCCTTATTAATAAAGAAGGTACGAACAAGTTTTGCCTCTACCTTCTCCCCCCCCGATTCGATACCATCGCGACGTTCCTTTAAACGTTCAAATTCCTTTATTTACAATTCGAAAACATCTCATTCTCCGGTCGCATTGATCTTATCGCCGGGACAAGCGGGTAATGGCAAATTAAATCCGGTCATGCGCAGCCAATCCGATGATCAAAGTCCCGACGAATTCAAGACCAATAATTGCCCCGCGATACTCCCTTTCAAGGTCACGTCGGAGTTTGGCGGGATTCCGAAGGATCGGGGAATTTGACCGGGAATGTCCTTCGGGGGGGGGGGGGGGTTCCTTTTTTTTCTTTTTTTC
>JABFPN010001916.1:0-25401 GCA_022817305.1 Leptoteleia sp. ZL-2020 | reverse complement strand
ATCTTAAAATTATGTATTTAATTAATATAAAAGGAATACTTTAATAATCAGCTTACTTTTTTTATTTTAAAATGAAATATCATTAGAGGAATTTAATTTTATTTTAAGCAGATCATTTTTAAGAGTGTTGTTTTACCATTTCAATGAACAAAATCAATCAACTTCAAATATACTTATGAAACAATAATTTAATTTTCTTTTAGTCATTAATAACTTGATGAAAAAAAATTGAAAAGAATTTGAAATATACGTTTTCCCAAGAATTTGTTTAAAACAATTGGCAACAACAAAAAAACGCACACTCTCCGATTTAATCCATTATATTTATTTTTAAGAAATTAATCCATTATAACCGATCGTTAAGACAATTAGTAAATTTTTCATTTTTCGCGCTATACGTTTTTCTAATCGACTTTACATTGAAACAATCATAAAACAATATACATTTTAATTAAACTAGAGACCACTTAAAATCTAGTAAAATTGTTTTCAATTTAAAAGAAAAAACAAACATTTCGTATTTCGATACTCCAAAATTTTGAGAGATCGTTGAATATTCGGAAATGACTTTTTCCTGAACCACTCCAGTATACGTATAACAAAAAAAAAAAAATAACGAAACATTTTATCGAATACCACGTAACTTACACTTAACGCCATGATCGAACATTGCCGTAAATTGTCATCGAGCCCGTGAAATTAATAAACAAAAACGCAACTGAGCGCGAAAACCCGTTAAAACCCTCTTAATTTTCTTTCGCGCGCGCGCGCGAGTTCGAAAATATGAATTCGCGTCGAAAAAAGAGTCCGTCGAAGAATAACGACAATTGCCGCGAATATGGAGAGCCACAATTTTTTCCCATCTCAACGACGCATTGTTCCGGGCTCGGCCGCGCGCCAAATATACCGCGGGAAGCTTCGGAATCTCATTTTGCTCGTCTAATTAAGTCTATAGTCCCAATAGCAATGGGATTGGCGTGGTCCCGCGGCGGCTTTACCTTTTCAGCCTTTCGTTGCGCATGAAATATAAATACGTATTGTATCGCGCTCGTAGCCGAGCCAGCCCCCAGATATGCATGTAACAATATATCGCATTACATTTACCGTACCGCCGGTGCACCGCGACGCGCATTTAATTTAGCCGAATCGCTTCACGCTACGCTCCGCTCGTCCCGGCGCTTTCCCGGCTGTATAGCCGAACTCGGGGGAACGATGAATACCGCTGCTTTAGATGGAAAATACCGTCCTCTTGATATCGAATGAGAGCGACGCAAAAGCAGAATTAGAGGGACTTTCTTCCCGGATAAAGCCGTCCCCTGCCGCCGTTATTAAACAAGAAAATTGATACGTATAACAGCGCTTTCCGAGTCCTCTCGGTTGCCTTCTTTTAATGTCACCGATCCAAACTTTTTGCAGCGCTTCATTTCCGCTCTTTCTTTCTTTTTTTTTCTTTTTTTTTGCACCGCCCGTTGAGCGCTGCCACGAGCAACCTTTACCGCTATGATTGTAACGATAAAATTTGTTCTTCATTCATTACGAAGATCAGAAGAAGCTGCTCGTCGTCGAGCATAAATATTCACTCCTTTGGACGGGCTAAGTTTAGGAAAGGGTGACACTTTTTTATCATATAGTGTGATACTTTTTTTTCATTTACATTTGGTGATGGTAAAAGTTTAATTTTTGAAGTGGATAATTGAGTTTTAGATTGTTGAAATTGATTTTGTATTATAATCAATGTGGGATTGGAGTTTCGTTTCTTACTATAATCGATTGAATTTCTAACAAAAAGCATATCTGTATGTGTTTGATATTTCGAGCGGGACGAAATTTGTTCGTTGAATGTAATTTTTTTTTTTTTTTTTAGAAATCTTGCCTGTATGATGTCATTTGAATTCAAAATTTAAATTAGAAAACAGTGACATTGGCACAGTGGTTTAATTTTATTGTATTAATAAAATGAGCTGTGCCAAATTATAAATAAGGTTGGACTTTTTCAGCACAGAAAATTGGTTGATTCAACTTGACTTTGCTTGATTCAACTTGGTAATTTTTGCAGTGCAGTAAAATGAGTATTTATTTAGTTATAGTAAAATGCTTCATGGATTTACGTGATCTTTCGGGCAACTGCTATTGATCATCTCGAAAATTTAGTAGCACGGATTGAATGACGCTATTCGATCACTCGTATTCTCTGCTATGTGAGATATTAATAGCTCACTGTTGAGCAATGGACCGGCATAAATTAAGGCCACTATATAGGTGTTATATATGACTACCTGATATGTTCGGTTGTAAATAAATTTCTAATTTAATTTACGGAAGATACAATCCTCTCTGTCATTTTCACTTCAACTCGTACCCTTTGTAATTCTCGATTTGGTTAGGATTCAGGTATTTTATCATAATTCTAGTCTGAGGATATTATAATTTATCCCAGTGCAAGAAACATTTGGATCAACAAAGATTTATATAACGTTTATACATGATGTGCAATGTCTCTCTTAACAGAAACATATAAACAATCTAATAAGAAGAGAAACAAAATATTAATTTATTATAATAATTTCAACAATTAGTTAAAGTTAATTTGTAGAGATAACTTTTTATATTATATTATTATATATGTATTATTTATTATATTATATTATTAATTTTATATTATTATCAAGTAGAATCAAGTTGTTATTATATTTATATTATTATAAATTCTATTATGTTATTATATTAATAATAATAAATATATATTAAAAAGCATATTTTACAATAGTTTGTAACTTCACATTCAAAGTTTCGTCATTATATTACGATCTTTTTTATGAAGTAAAATTGCTTATGGGAGTTTATTTGCACTTGTAATCAACTTCAGGCCTGACAAAACGGCCATTCAGAGCGCTACCAAAACTTTTGAGCAATACCATGGGAACGTTCAAACTGTTTATGTTTAATTTAAATCAAAGATTTGTCCAATTTCCTAATTTCATGAAGAAGTTTTACTTCTCTTGTGCGATCTCCAAAGCACAGATATTTATCTTCTTTGCTCTCATTTTTCGGATAATTAAATGAAATAAACGCTCCATAGTTATTGCTTCGAGTTTACGCGTGGAGCAATACTTCACCCGTGTATAATTTAGCATAGCCCGTTTCTCTGATTTATTTAGGCGAGCAGAATTTGCGCCATGGGGCATTTATTTACAGTCACTTGTAACTTTTTAAGTGAATCTAACAAGTTTCCGAACGAAAGCATAAATAACACCATTTCACGCTTATTTCCTCGATCATTTCTGCGTCCGGATTATCGAAAGCACACGCCAGTAACACAAATCATTTATCCGCGTATGCCACTGCAAGACTAAAGACTGTAATTACATTTGATATGCGCGTTTTGAATTGCTAATTGATATTTGCTTACTGTTATATATGTATCGTTGTAATATGCAAGTCCGCAAATATTAAGCAAAATTTTTATGTACGTACTAAATGCATTTTAGTGCTTTTGAAATAAAAATTTACCTGTTCTTTCGGTATACATGGAATATATATGGAACATACACGAAAAATACAGGAAACGGGTATAGGAAATAAAAAATTCATACATGAACATATATATTTTTTCTTAAAACAGACATGGATATATATGGTCGATATATGGCAATAATTGATTTCCATATTAGAAAATTATTAAATGCATATATGGCTAAAATCTTATATAAATTATTGTCATATATCGACCATATATGAATTAAGGAAAAACATATGTCCATATATGAATTAAGTAAAAACATATATGTCCATATATGAATTAAGGAAAAACATTTTCTTATTTCTTATTTCCTTATATGAAATTGTTAAAACATATATGGATCATATATGGACCATATATGGACCATATATGTTTTATTTTTACTAGGGATGTATTAGAGGAAATATCATAGTGTATGTTAATAGACATAAATACGATATTTAGCACATTTTTCCTAATAAATTTCGATATTTTACTGTCTATTTATTTTAATATTATTAGTTCAATGTCAATATTAAAAATCAGTAGTTGGCATATTTTAGAAAACATAATTAAAGTATGAAAAAAAAAGTATATTAAATGTTTGTGTACACGAAGAAAAATAATACACTAACAAGTGAACAAAAATTGAATGTAAACATTGCGTTTGAATAAAGATCAAAACATTGTTGACTTTACTTTCTTTATTTTGAATGTTTACATTCAGCGGTCCTTCACCTCTAGTTCCGATTGTACTTTAGTTCCAACGTGTGTACATTTCATGCACATTGAACAAAACTTATTATTAAAAAATTAAAAATATTTCGAGTTAATTTACCGATAGTCATTTGTTACGCTTCAATTTATACCTGTTCTGATATCAGTAGTGTAGTTCCAAAGTCCGCACCATAGTTTTACTCTGTCAATGGAAGATCGAGAGATACGTAAATGACTCCGCAATGATGGTGAGCTATTTTTATAGTACAACAAGTCTAGTTTTTTTAAAAAAAAATATTTTCTTTACGTTTAAATTTATTTTTTTCTGCAGTGAAATGTTTCAATGTTTAATATATCTTTATTATAATATTAAATTTTGTTTTTAATTAATTGAAATAGAAAATAAAATTATTTTATATATAATACATATAATTATTTATACTTATAAATATTACTTTTAAGTTATATATATATATATATATATATATATCTATTATATATATAAATTAAAATATATAATTAAAATACATAATATATATAATTTATAAATAATATATAAATAATTAGTAACACCTGAATTCGAACTCGATAATTGAGAGACCTAATGAATATTTAAGTATAACAATTTTCATTCTTCTTATACTTCATTCTTATTTTTACAAAAAATAATGTACGTCATATATAATGTTCAAATTTTATAAAAGTATCTTACCCTAAATTTGATTCAAGACCTGTATAAAATTTACATTCGGTTTACATTCATTTGTTGCACTGATGCAATTGATGCAAACTTTATGCAAATGGTTTACAAACTCGTTTAATAATTTATCATAACTTCAAACATAAAGGGACTAATTATTTCGCGAAATAAAAAGCGATTATGTTAAATTAATTATACGTTACTCTCGTAATAACCTTGACGATTCCATATTTTGGAATCGTCATATATATCCACAAAAACATAATATTTACTTAACGTCATTAACGCCGTTCCCGAGATAAGAAGTTTCGTTGACCCTAATTCAATTCAGGGAGTTTTTAATTTTACCGATTATCTATCTATATCGATATTATTTTACAACGAACTAACAGGTTTGACGTCGGTGACGTCACTCGAACATGTCGCACGTGTCCAATAAAGCCCTCTAGGTGCGCTTGGTACACACATTTCTTCGCGGAAAAAATGTGTCCCGCTAAAGCTCACCGCGAAATCGAGTTTAGACGGTTTTGCAGTCAAGACGCGAGTCATTTCCTCTATTTTCCCGATGAGATAGACAAAAAAAAGAACGAGGTAAGGTCGGGAAAGGGGAAGGAAAAGTGGTGGCCCGGAGCCGCAAGAGTTTGCACGACTCCGGCAAGGACTTCGTTACGTTTTCTCGGCGAGCGCGCTTCGGTAAGAATAGAAGAAGATTCGTGGGCGAGGGGGTGGGGGGTGGCGAGCGGGCGAAGCGTAAGGACGGAATAGGAGAATAGGAATAATTCTTTTTGCTTGTTTCGCCCGAATCCCCGGAGCATTCGGCCTCTCTGTTTCGTCTCGCGGCCAAAGGAAAAAGCTAACCACAAGTCACGTCGGGAATGGAATGCAGTGACCCGACCACTGTAAAGGGGCGGCTCCGATTCGTACCTCTATTCGCCGTTATTCCCTGCCGTAGCATCCGCGCTCGCGTTACGAGTGAGCGGCATAGCTCGCGTATCCCCATTCCGACGCGGGTAATACGATTCCGGCCAATTCCCACGTTTCATATATCGCCGGGGCCACAAATTTTCATTTTTCAAGCGCACTTCTTTCGTCCAAGATTTATCGGTTGGGTACTCGTCCCGGGTCCGCGGGGAGCGACGCGCGGAATCTTAATTAAAAGCAGGGAATTATTCATTTCGCCGGCAACGAATCGCTGATTTCAATTTGGTTTCGTTTCAGTAGTTGCGCAACAGTTTATGCCGCCGTTACATTCTGCGCCCCGGATTTGATATTTTCATTCCACTTATGTAATTAAGCGGGAGGAAAAAAGTTAGTGATTTATGTCCGTTAGATTGTTTGTTCCGACGTTACGATTCAATAGAGCTGGGTAAATTACTGGAAGTTCTTAGGGAATCTTTTATTCGGGCTTCCGGAAGTTCGGTGATAACAATTTTGAGGATCGTGTGCAAATTTTGGGCGCTTTCGCGACCATTAGTTGACAATTCTTGAATAATGTTAAAATTTCTCAGTTTCTATTTTCATTAGGTTTTCAGACATTATTTTAAACAACTGATTACGTATGATGCGAAGCATAAGTATTTAAAGACTCATGTGCAATTTTAACAACTTTCAGATCATGTAAATGAAATATACACTGAGAGAAATATTATGGAAAATTTCCAGTAATTCATAATAAACGAACCATATCGAGCAGATTTTCATTTTTTTCAAAGTTTACATTAATTTTTACCATAGTTATAATAGAGAACAATTTAAAATTGAACAATTTGTTGAATTTTTTATTTTGTTCTGTTCAATTTTAAATTGTTCACTAGTATAACTACGATAAAAATTAATCTAAACTTGGAAAAAAATGAAAATCTGCTCGATATGGTTCGTTTACTATAAATTATTGGACATTTTTCCATAATATTACTCTCAGCGTAGGGATAGAAATTTACTCTATATTATTAAGAAAAGACTATTTCATTTTGATATGAATTAAATATAAACCATATAATACTTGTTTTAAAAACAACAGTTTTAAAACATTTTAAAGCCATAAAAATGATTCAAAAGGAAGAAAAATCGAACGACGTATGAATTGAAACTGAGAGACATCGAATAGCGTTTTTCGACGTGTAAACAAATGCTTCAAAAGTAGAATGGAAAAGGTTTTACATCGTATCGTGACTGACAATAAAACGGCAAAAAAAATTACACTTCGATAACTCGAAGCATAGAAAGTTGTGGGGTAATCCCGACCATGCATCAACATCTTAGGCAAAGTCGAATATCCAGGGTTTCGAGCATCTGCTCTACATTTGTAGGGTATAAATTATTATGAACTGTTAAAACCGATCAAAACCATCGCAGAAGATCACTATTGACTATAAATGATGCATTTGAGTCGATTGTTGAAGGGAGGAATGGCTGCTGTATGATTACAGATATGATAAATTCATTTTGCAGCATGACAATGCTCGTACACATATTGCATAACCGGTGAAGACCTACTTAGAAATGCTTAAATATAAGTGTTACCCCATTTGCTTTGTTCGCCAAACATTGTTCCGTTCGATTATTACTAGTTTCATTTGATGGCATAGGGAATGTTGAGCAGCATGAAAGATGAGAAAAAGTAATGACTAGCGATAGACAGTACCTTTAGAAGTATATTTTTTCTAATTTTGTAGACGTTGATTAAATATCTCGGGCCTGTATATCCACTCTGTCAATTCTCTATAGGGATACTATAATTCAGACCAATAGTTTCGTTCGAATTGAAAGTTTGTGTAAATAAATAAATATTTAGTTATGATTTGTATAATATACAAATCACTGAATATTGAGAGATCTAAAGTAAACTGTACGGTTTATAAACAAAGCTAATATGATAATATAAACATCGTTGCTCCAAGTTTCGTAATTGTTATAGCTAACTTATAAACTTTCTCATGCAATAAGTTGGTTTTCTTGTAAGCACTCAGTGACATAAAATTATAATTTAATATATAATTTAAGCATATACTTTTTCGATAAACAGTTATTCGAAAAGATTAAAACTGAATTTAATTCCTGAACAATTTCAAGACCTTTTTATATATTATTATGTATATCGATATTTTCTACAGTTACTTTGGTGAATTTTCATTGCTTTAGACTATTTATTTCCGTATAAGTATTTGCATAAGCACAAATTTAATGTAATTGAAAGGAATTTCATTATGCCATAAAGTGAAATTCTTTTCTACGTACACTGAGAGAAATAGATAGTTAAAATAATGATCTAGATAGTTTTTCTGAATATCTGTGATAGTAAACTTTAATATCTGTGGATAGTAGAGCACACTACTATCTGGATAATTTTTTGAACTATCTGGATAGTAAATTAAACTGTCAATAAAATAATAACCTGCTAATACTAAGTATAATGAATTAAAAACCGAACTTAAGTACATAAACCTTTAAACACATCAATTAGTTCTATGAGGTTAAATGCTGTCAAACACCACTTCCACAAGAATGTTTAAACAAAACACAATTAAAAAATATAATTGGAAATAGGCTAGGTACGCATCATTATCGACCGCGCGATATCGATAAATCGATTTACTATCTGGATACTTCATTTTACTATCCGTTTTCAACTATCTATTTCTACTATCTAGATGATGCTTTTAACTATCTATTTCTCTCAGTGTATATCAAATAGGATAACTGTTTACGTTAAAGCAATTGTGCTCAAGAGAATTCTACTCTTTGAACAGTTAAAAAAATGTACTCAATTATTGCTTTTCCCGTGCAAAAGTTTAAAACTACTATGTTTTGAAGTGTTTGAAATACACGTTGGATTTAATTGACTATTATCCTCATGAATATTGAAATAAAAAAAAATATGTTATTCTTCAAAGAATACAAATCGATTTATTACATTGTTCTACAATATTCCAATTATTATTGCAGAATAATTTTTAATCACTTTCACTATTTCGAAAAAAAAAAAAAAATAAAAAGAAAATCGTGTTTTAATTGAAGAAGAGACATCAAAAAGAACATTCCCCTTCCGTGAAAATAAATACCGTTTTTATTTAATAAGATCCATTTGAAATAGACTTTCTATTTTAATGATAATAAATTAGTTTCAGAAGATATTTTAAAAGAATTTCGCATTTGTTCTAAATGACATTTTAATGAAAAGATCGATTTTAAGAGGATATTCAGTCATCATGCACGTTAATATTTATTTAGTACACCGTCAGTTTACAGTCAAGCAAATGGTTTCTTGTAACTGTGACAGCATCGTTCATAAGAACAAAATTTTGGTTGCATAATACCCGTCACTCATCTATGCAAAAAATCCAGTAATCCTACTTTTGTGGTTTATCCACTTATCCCGTCACTTTCCATACCTCAATTCTGTCTTCGTGACATTACGCTTCTTCGAGCGCGCGGAAGCGATATTTATCCTGGCGTTAACTCGTGGTTAAAGCTGCCAAACGCAAGAAAAATACCCCGCAGATATTGGCGTAGTCGGTCGCGAGAAGATTTTTACTCGGGAAAACTGAGTTTACGCATATTTTCTCAAAAAATATGATATTTGTGATAACAGTAAAGTGGAACTCCCTTATGATTATGCATACGCATTATCGGACAAACACGTGGTTTAATACGATTTTTGTATTCATCACTTTGCGATTGTTTTATTCTATAGATAGTTGAAGAAATTAAACGGAATATATTGCAGTATGTCTTTTTCTTTTTTATTTTTGTTTTTATTTAGATTATTTTAATTTGACCATGAAGTATCCTATTTGTAAATTAAATTTTTGTTTTTCATTGCATAATTGAATATATTTGAAGCTTAGTGAAATTTATTCATTTATTATAAATAAATTATAGATTCAATTTTCTTACGGCGTCATTTAACTTGTTACAATTGAATTTTCTGCTACTTTTTACGAACTAGTAATTATTTATATTTAATTATACTCTTGAAATTTTCGTCTAAATTTTAATTTAAATTTTACTCCACTTTGTATTGTACGTTCCTTTAAATTTCACTAATAGAAATTTGATATAGATTAATTATGCAGAATCTGGGAGAGCGCATAATGGTATTTAAATAATCAGCACGTTGACCACGATTCCTCGCATGAGATACTACCATGGAAATAACACGAAACCATCTCAATCCATCTTCCGTCTGAATAAATTCCAGTCGAAAAATATTCCAGACCGAAATAATTTCGGTTCTGTATAAATAAAATTATTTTAGCAAAGAATTAAATGTTGGCGTAGGAATGAAATATTAACTGTATTACAAATATTACTGTATAAGCCATTTTATGGTTTCAGTTTTAGTAATTTAAAAAAGAAAATTTCAAAAATTTTAATCATAAATATTCGACATTTTTTCACTTTTGCTGATTTGCCTTTATTTTTTAAAAATTTGTTTATAGCGTACAATACTTTCAAATTAGCGTAATAGATAATTATTGTATAATATTTCTACTTTTTTATGTGTATTTTTAATGTACATATTAAAGGAATGTATTTCAATACATTATTATAATCCAGAAAATTCGATATTATTAAGGTACACGATAATGCCTTAAGCTCAGAGTGTACACAGAAAAAAATATGCTGTTTGATAACTAACGGTTTCTATGTAGAAATTTTAAATTAATTTAGTAAAATTAGTAATAAGTAATTAAGTAAAAAATTGTTTTGTTTAAAAAATGAAACACACATTTAATTCAGCAAAATACTTCTACATATATGATTAAAGAAAATTTAATTTCTTAAACGAACTAATTATTACTTTTATAAATTAACTATAAGTACTAAAATTAAATTATATAAATTATCTGAATGATGCAATCACACATTTATTTAATATAAAATGAATTTAAATATTGAGTTATCTTACGGCGTTGCACGAAACACCCGGTTACAGTTTGTGAATTTTAAAGTGTCAAGACCTCAAAAGTTTATCCGCGTTTCACTAAAAAAAGAAAAAAAAATTAAAAAGAAATTTAGACACAAAAGTAGTTTTTTATATAAAAATTATATACTTTATATTACAATGTCGAAAATTTAAAGTGAACTTTCTTTCTGCATATTTTTTTTTAATTTTTAAGATTAATTATAATAATAGATTATCAATAGATATTAATAAATTATGTATTAACACATGGAGAAAAAAGAAATATAATCTAAAAACAAGTATATATGAAGTTTTAAACGGTCACTAAATTTTGAAGAATTGGTTTATGAATATTTGACTTCTGAATGTTATATTCTAAACTTTAATTTACAAACCTACATTTCTTAAAATGAAAATATATTTATTCATTTATATAATAATCTATAATAATTAATCGATAGGCTAACAATATAATAAATATTGTTTTAATGCCAAACCTATTGATTGGTATAAAAGAGTAATACAGATAATTACTCCGATGTCAACAACTTGTAGAAGTTTATCTCATCTTTTGATGATCGTATGGTTAAGTTTCCGAATTCGTAAGATCGTTGTTGAGTAAAATTAACGTCTTCGAGTCACAGAAGCGTTGCTTTGCGGCAACTTTGAAACTGTAGCGGCTTGTTCTAGAAGTGGCAGTGATATACATACGTGTGTGTGTGTGTGTGTGTGTGTGCGATTCAAATTCATCTGTAAGATAGCACACTGCGCGAAACTTCCTTCGGTGTATTTATCACAGAACCGGCACCCAGTGGCAAATCTAGTACACATCTCGCACTTACTCCCACAGGATTCGACATTATAATTAACTCCGTTGTAATATTATCTAGCTCAACACCGCGTCTCATTGTCCTAAAAACGAATTAGTTGTCAGTCACATTACCGATAACTTTGGTGTATCCAATTATGAAAATTATTAAAGACGAAACTTATACCTCATTGATTAATGTATAATATAATATTAACAAACCGCTTCGCAAGTCTATCGAAGGAGTGTATAAATTTATATATATTAAATTACATACATATTTGAGTATATATGTATAAAATTTGTGTATAAATGAATATTATTTTCAGTATTTTTATTTTTTATTGAATTAAATTAATTGACATAACTATTCTGGCAAAAATGAAACCTATATGGACCATGTATGGACCGTATATGTTTCATTTATGCCAAGAAAGTTATGTTGATTAATTTAATTCAATAAAAAATAAAAATATTGTTTTGAGAAACATATATGTGGCATGTATGCCGTCTATATAAAAATTTTTTTCATGGGCACATTCATATATACAATAACCTGAAATGTACATAAGTTTGGCACAAATTCGAAATGAGTTTACTAAATCCTGGGGTGTACTGGTCTTCAGATTATAATGTGCTTTTTTCTCGGTGCATAAAGTTACTAATTCATATGCATTGTCAGATAGTATTAGCAAAATGCGATAAAGCTGATAGCATATTCCGTATGGGGCCAAATATTGAATGCCGAAATTAGTTTCTTTGTAAAGGAACATCGACTAGCGAGATCAGAAGATATTAAGCAGGATCCAAATTAATCGAAAGGTTCTAAGCTTGTTTAAGCTCGCTTGTAAGGAACAGTTATAATCATCTGCGCTTAATATTAATACCCTTTGACGTAGTATTTTGCCGATTTATCATTAACGGTTTGATCAAGATTAGCAAACGATTATAACGACTATATGAATATTACCTTGTAAAATGCATTACACGTGCCAAAGTAAATAATAATGCCTTGATACCTTTAATGCAAAATCTTAAGGTGATGTCCAAAGTCTGCTACCACGTAGATAGTGTCTTTTATGATCAAAATTTAATTAATTTATATTTTATGTTACTCCATTCTGCAGACTTTGGGGAAAACAATTTCATTCACAAATATTTACACTTCTATGAAATGTTTCGGCGAATAATGATCTTTACTGCTCCCTTTGGACATTGTTCTAGCAAAATTTAAAGAGAAACATTGAAAATGATTCTTTGATATATAAATATGTGAGAAGAAAATAAAAATGGAATTGATTCAACATAGGAAGAATATGTAAGGATCAACATGGTGTATTGTGTTGGCCTAACGGTGAATTTCTTTTGTTTTACCGCTTTTAAATGATTACTTTATCGATAAATGTATGATTTACTTTGGGTGCTTTTCATAGCTTTCTGTGCACTGCTGTGAGCAGTGAATATTTATTCTTACTATTCTCATTGGTTAGTTTATTTTATTATTGGTTAATTCTAAAGGAATGAACCAATTAGAACAGTTTGAGCACTGCTCAGAGCACGGCTCAGAGCTAAGATAAGCACCCCTTATTCACCATGTAGGATCAACACGGTATGCTTTACATGGTCTGACAATGTTGATTCTATTCCATTATATTTTCCCCTGTAGTATAGTTGAAGTGTCATAAAAAAAGTATAATAATAATAATAATAACGAATGAAAAGCTTGTCGTCTAAATTAATATATTTGTAAAATCACAAACTTGGGATATTATGAACAGATACTAAATCAATATTATAAAAAGACTGTACATTCTATAAATAGTATTTTTTTTATTCCAAACTAGAGTACTCTCTTGTGATAATTTTGGAATTTTTCATTTCACATTTTGGTCATTGCAAAATTTTGCCTTGTTCTTCTTCTAATCTTTTACAGCAGCAATGCAAAAAAAAGAATTATTTAATATTAATTTTTATCAATTTTAATCGCGCAATTATGCTATAAATTTGTATTAATACTACGATTCGCTTTAATACCGAAATTTATTGACGTCAAAATTGTTAAGAGAATCCATTGATATTAGATCGTTTGACAAATCTTACCATTTCAATTAGTGGAGCTTTAAATAAATAATGAGTTACAAGAGCCGGAAACAAATGGCTGAATGTGCACCATTTTTCTGTCTCAAACTTAACCGAACAAAACTGAAATTGGAAACAAAATCCTCCATTTTTCGTAATGCTCGACGTGCATGTGGATCGACGTAACGACGAGTGAACTTGAAGGGGGTGGGGGGACATTCGAAACATGAAAGAGAAACAGCCCGAATGCATCGATCCGGTATTAAGCCCTTGTAAATTACATTACAAACGTTTGCGAAAACCTGCATAATTCTTGTTCGCCTGCTCTTTAATTTTTCATACCACCACCGATGTGCGTTACGACTCTTCGCGTTAAGAATACGAACAAATCGCGTGAAAGTTTCCCTTGAAATATCTCGCGAAAACGAGTTCGCAGCTGATGGCAAATTAAATGGCCGAATTCCAAATCCATGGCGTAAGGTTGAATTGTCTAACCAAGTGTAATGGGAAAAGTCTTTTCTTCGCCTTGCAATCTTCATATTTTTACCAATAAGGAGAAGTAAATTTTTGTAGATTTTTCATTTCTTTTAAGCCGAATAAAGGAAGCTACCACTATTTTGACTAACAAAATGTAATTCATGATTTCAGTTTTTTTAATAGTAAGTTTTGACTTTCATTCATTTAATGAATGAAATGCGTTGGAAAGTGATTAATTTCATTCAGAATATTTTGTTTTCATTTTATTTCTGTGGTGTTAGTGAGGATTTAGCCGTTATAAATGATTGTTTAAATAAATGTTCAGGAAATATGGGGAATTATTCAGGAAGCCATTGGAAATTAGAAATATTTTATTTGGTATATAAATAATCTATTATTCTTACATAAGCGATTTTGTGAGTGCAGCAACATAAATGTCCTTATAATTAATTTAAACTCGATGAAGTTTCTAAATAAAAGTCCAATGCGATAAAATGTAATAAGCAATATGGAACAATTTATTTATACAACTATATTTTATAAGTATGTTTCAAATTGCCCCTCAGACTTACCCTGCAGACTTTGACAACAAACAATCTAACGATCACTCGCCTTTTGTGTGTCTTCCGATACTTGAAACTTTCTTTTTCTTGTTCTGCTGACGAGAGAAGGACTAAGGGATTCTCGTGTGCCTCGAGGCTTTACGTGAAAACCAGTATTGTACGGCGTATGAATTAAATTTGTAATACGTCATGCTCGTCAGACTTACAAGAGTAATTGTTGTCTCGTTTCTAAAATTACTTCTCATTATAATTAAATAACATTGCTTACCGGTTAATACTGCAATTTACCTTATACATTTTTTAGCGTAAATCTTTTCTTATCAATCCAACTGTGTTGTACTTGTAATACGAATATAGTCTTTCAAGAATTGTTACCTTTAAAATTATTTCAGTGTTATATTATGCTGAATTAAAAACAAATTTTGATAGAAAGAATCAATCTTAACAATTTGTTTAGTTTTATTTTTATTAATTTGTAAGTCAACTTCTGCACCTTGTAACATTTTCAATGTGAAATAATGGTTTCCTGACGATATATTCACAATATAAAACTAATAATATTATTAGTTAATACAAATTTATTATTTTTAACAATGAAAATGCTTGCAAGC
The DNA here is from genome assembly GCA_022817305.1 of Leptoteleia sp. ZL-2020. Classification (NCBI taxonomy): domain Eukaryota; kingdom Metazoa; phylum Arthropoda; class Insecta; order Hymenoptera; family Scelionidae; genus Leptoteleia; species Leptoteleia sp. ZL-2020. Next base: position 10,039 of record JABFPN010001916.1, on the reverse strand, counting down.
TTGCTAACAAGCTTTATCCATTTTAATACTAAAAATAAAAATTTTGAAAGTGAATTATACATTGAAGGTGGAATTCGTTTGTTAGCACTGGAACATCCCTGTGCTTTAAAAAGATTACTCAGGAAGAATGTGAGGAGCTTATGCATATTGTACGAAAAGTACAATACATTCTCTGATTTTTTTAATGCTGCCATTTTTTTATATGTAATTTTGCCGTAAAAATTATTACTTTATAATAATGAAGGTAACAAAGCTGATAAAAAAGTAGCATTATATTTCGCAAATGAACCGAATGTTATTATTCACTTCATTTATTATTCTGACGTATTCGCATGAAATTCAGTTTAAATCCCACTAAAACAAGAATTTAAAAAAGAACCCGCTTTATTTTAATTCAATTTTTATTGCGCCGCGCCCAAAGTCAACACATTTCTTTTTTACTTCTCGACTCCTTTTTCAGACGACAATCATTCTCAGATTGTATAAGGGAACTTTAAGTGCAACTTCATTCCCCCCCCCCCCCCATCAGCTCGTCATTTCTTATTCTCCGATAACTGCCGATGGGTAATGCGAGTAAATCGTACAATAGACAATAGATGTTTTTAGAGCTCCATAAGGAAGCGTGGCATTCAATTTGTCGTTATAGAAAGGGAATATCGAAGCTTGAAGTTTTGTCGATGTCGAAAGCCATAGTTTCCGTGCACAGTTTTTCAGACATTTTTTTTCAACGCGTTATCAGAGGGATTCATTTATCATCGTATTGAGTAGATCGCTTTGTACCAAATTTGTAACGTTGCTCCAAAATAATTAAAGGTCGCGTCGAAGACGTCGTTAATTTTGCTTTGATGACTTTGACACAGAGAATTCAACTTTACGTTAAAGTGTTGAGAAAATTGTCGTAAGCTAATAACGAGTCGAGTTTTTCAAATATACGATGTTTACTTTAATTACAACGTAAATACTTCTCGACAGTTAATGTAAGGTAACGTAAAAGGACGCTCTGAGTTTTAATTATATTCAACACGTTGGAACAGAAGTTCATTTGACGAAGCTCGGCTGACTTGACTTACTCTAGTACGTATTTGTAATAGGGCACCATTTAAACAAATCTATTTAAAATATAGGGTTAATAATAGTATTTCTAATTTTAATAGTAATTTTTGATAGTAACTTTTGCTCCAATTTTTTCTGCGTGTAATTAATTTTCGAGATAGCTGAAATTCTGGTTGAATTAACCGTATTATGGTTATTTTAACTAAAAATCAGGTAGCTGGAATTAAACATTTGATAGTAATTACGAAAATTAACTATTCATATGGTTAATATTGTTATAATTTTTTCTGAATGTAATCATCCTTTATAATAAACGAATTTCTCTTAAGAGACACTCTCGAGGTGGGCAATTATCGTTTATAATTGGAAAATGTTTCGAGCAAATCACTTGAATTTTTGAACAGACATGCTTTCATTGAAGTTGTTATGCTAATTAGTTACTTCTTTCCGCATACGACTACTTCTGGCCAAACTACTTAGATTCCACAATTTTATGTCGGACTTTACAAGTTTCTCGTCCAAATTACATCTTTTTTTTTTATTTTATGTAAGAATTGTTCTCCTTAATTCTTTCTTCCCGCTGATTTCCACTTCAGAGGTCTTAAGAACAAGTATGCAATACACGAAATGTTCGTTGCACTTTCGAGATTTGCGGATTTTGCAACTTTGCAACTTATTAGTATTTATAATTAAAGTTGAAATGCAACAAACTTTTACATCGTTTAAGTTTAGAATACGTTCTCTTTAAAGTGTTTAATGCACTAACTTTAGTTTATATTGAAGGTTAATTTCGTCCAGTATTTATTATTAATAAAGTAGTTAGCTTTTGAATTAATTATCACTTGATTTATACAAAGTCGTTGGTCCTGCACTGAGAGAAATTCGTCAATAATTGCTACTGAATTTTATTTCATAACTCGAGGAAACGGGAGCATTTATAGTTTTCCTATAATATGATATTAATATTACCACAAAAATTGGTATCCCTTTATTCGAGATATCCCTTTAAGTCATCGTATGGAAAGAAGCTAACATATATGGCTACATGCGTGTTGCATACATTGTACTTATATAAATATAAATTCTTTTCCAATTCAATTTAAAACAACACAATTCTTGTTAGAAATCTTTTGAAACCAATATTTTTCGTAAATTATTGAAACAATCTCAAAAGTGGATGTGTAATCGAAGGGGTAAATTTTACTCGAAATGTAAAAGTGTTCATAAACTGTTATTTCGTACTTTTCATTTCGCATTTTGTGCATCTACTAACTTCTTTGTCGTATAAATATTGTAACTTGTTCCAGGCCGTGATTAACGTGAAGTATAGCCGTGAATTGTCACGATATCACGTATTATACTTAGAATATTAAATTTAAAATGTACTATTCTTCGTAGCGTTGCAATTCCGAATTATTTTAACGTATCCTGTTTAGTCTGAATCGGTAATACGCAGCATAATACGATGAATGAAAGAAGCACGCGCCTATGAAATTTGTAGATTCGTGAAGTAACTAATGCAAACGTATTAATTGATTAGGGGAAATTCGTTGCGATAACGGAGAGCACACGAAAACCCGCATGAACTTTGATTAGAGATGTATTAAATCGTCAACAGTGCAATTAATCGAATAAGGTCAAACATTTCGTTGATGTTGGGCTTAACTTTAACAGTGAATCCAACTTTTCATTTCTACCGAACTTAATTCCTATCGCATGCTTGTATTTAATTCGGTTATTTCCTCATACGATATTGTACAAAATGGTATATTGTTTTAATGGCATGCAATGTATTTTATTTATGCAATTTAGGTTATCCTCTTATCAAAAATATGCTTGTAATTATAATGAAGCTAATTAATTGAATCATTAATTTGTCCTATAAAAAGTATCTCTTCATATAAATTGTTATCAAATGAAGTTAATTAAATTCCGCTGTTAAATTGAAAATAACGAAGTTTGGTAATTAAATAATAATAAATTTACCATTTAATTTTAATCATCCAATTTCACTGGGAAAAAACATATAGGATTTATAATTAAAATTGTTTTGTTAAAAACATTTAATTGAAAGAACCAAATTTTTTGTTCCAATAACAATATTTTTGTTTCAATAACTAAGAAACATGATTGGATCAATATATTTGGTTGTTTCAAATAAAAACTTTGGTCAGCTGAAATGAAAGAAAATATTGGTTATCACAACCAAACCTTTTTTCTTCGTGTTGGATTTAAATGTCTTAATTTATTGTTTAATTTAAATACTTTTCAATTTTTTATCTACTTAATCGCTTATAAGTTATTATTAATAATTTGGTTGTGAAAATAAATATTAAGAAAATGCAGAGTTCTTAATATAAGGATTTCTTTCATTTTCATGTAACAAATTTATGTAAGAGACTCCTTTCTTTGATGCCGCGAAGAAAATTGAAAGGACAAAATTTATATTTTCCTACAGCATGTGTATGCGAGTACACATTAGATGTGTGACGTAGTGATACCTAGTGCGGTGGGATACCGCACAAATGTTCGGTGCAAGGCCGTAAAGTAGGTAGCGACTATAACGAGCCAAACTACATTTGTCGTTCTTGCAGCTGGTGCCATCTAGACCGGCATTCTCGAACTGCGGAGTATTTAAACGGCAAACGTAAAATATAAAAATTATCGCCTTGCAGACAAATTTAAGAATTGATAATATTAAATTCTAAGCAAAAATAATGTATCAAATAATTGAAAACAATTATGACATTTGTTTTTTTATGCATTAATACCTTGAGTAAAATTATTGATTACATAGAAACGGAGAATGATATATTTACAACGGAAAAATGTAAAGAAGGACAATATTTGTAAGCATTTACTCATATATATATATATATATAAAATGCATGTTTACGTTTAATAGACATACAAGTTTAAATAAAGAATAAACATAAATAAAATTTGTTCACGTTTTGCATTTTAAAAATGTTTCATTTTTCAGTTCCATATTGATCATAATTGTTTTGTGGAAAAAATTTGGAGTAATATTGATTTTTCTGTGTACACAATTGTGCACTTTATTGATTAGAAAAGTCTGTTGTTATCGTAATATCAATTATTGAAATAATAATAATAATAATATAAAGCAAACTTTAGATCATGGTGCAATTAAAATTTAATCTCTTAATTATTTAATCTGGAACAAAGATTAATCTTTGTTTCAAGCATCTTTCATTGCCTGTTATACTATTATTGTTTTCATTATTACTGTATTAAAGTAACTGTAAAACTTTCTCCGTTCAAAGTAATCTACTTTTAATACTCATATCTCGATGTGCTTAAAAATAATAATGAAAATCATTGCAAACAATAACACATTTCATGAATGTTTCATGAACGAATATATTTAAAATTAAACTTTGCTTTAAATCTTTATTTCTCTCCGTCACTGACTATTTGGGGTTAAAGATTATCGGCCGTCATATATTTTTGAATGGTTGTCGATAAATTTTAAATTTTCCTGTAATCCACCTCCCCAATGGATGTCTGCCTCGAGACGGATAAATTTTAATTATGTAAACAAGTATTAAATGCCATGGAAGCTCATATCGTGTGTCGGGATTTAATGTGATACATGGTTAATGTTAAAGGAAAGTGATCGATAGGTCAAAAGTTCGATGAATGCAAAAGTCATTTCTTCCGCACCATATGTTCGACTGTGCTGGATCGTTCACATCCGCAAACGAGATGAATGTGCTCGCGAGCTGTTAACAAAGCTTTAATGGCGTTAGCCAACAATTTTACAAAATTGTTTATTATTCGCAAAACTCATAATCGCGTGCAAATTTTCCTCCTATGAAACGTATTACGATACAATGAGAAAAATTTATTACTAGCCGATACTGTGTTTTGTAATATAATATAATTTTATAATATAACTAATATGTTAATAATATATAACTCGGAGATATGTGTGCACTTATATTATTTCTTATGTAAGATATAGTATTTATAAAAAAAAAAAATATAAATATAAAAAGAAAATGTAACCAAGGGATAGAATTGTGAAAAGAACGTGTTAGTACGCGAGAGATAATTTAATGAAAAGAATTGTCTTTAATTCTTATATAACACTGAAATGAGTTAAAGTAGAGATTTCATTTAAAAATGTATTAATCACCTGAATGATTAAAAGCGATTGAATGAGTAAATGTGTTTTTTATTTATAATTTATATTACTATAATTAATTTACAATAATACAAAAAGGAATTAATTTACAATAAATCACGTTGAGGATTTTGTAGTCGTGTTATAAACGTCCATTAAGCCAGCGGTGCAAAATCAGTAAAATCATTTCTAACCTGGATTATAATTTAGTGCTTTTCGAGTGCTAATTTAGTGCTCAATAGAAAAATAGGGTCGTGTCGGGGGATGCAACGCTTTTACGCATTTTTTGTTGAAAGTATATATTATATTTTATGATAAAAGTTGTGTGAATAATGTATGTATTAAAATATTTTATAAGTTTCCGAATTTTCATGATTATTTTTATTTTTATCGCGGAGTATTAAATGACTCGACAGACTTTGTCCTATCTTTTGCATATGTCAAATTTCTCTTATTTTTATTTATTTATTTATTTATTTATTTTTTTTTTTTTTTGATAAAGTATATACATAATAAACTATTAATTAATAAATTAGCATGCATTTGTAATAATTTAATTTATTTTAACTGTCATCACTTCAACATGTATACCACTTTTAAACAAAATCCTCTTATTGGTAGAAAAAATCCTCACAACAACCTCAAATATCGACATGCCATTAAATTACTTTCCATTTCGTGGAAAAACTGAATTTCATTGCAACCGTAATACTTTCGCAAATTATTTTCTTAAAATTGAAAATATCAATAACAGTGTACAGTATACTCTCACAAAACTCTGATTGGTTACGTTTTTCTTTTACGCGCAATATCTAAACATTTTTTATTTCGATTTACTTGGGAGAAGAGAGAACAAGAAATCTATAAAACGGACAATAAAATAAGAGAAAAAATATATATATATATAATATATAACTGTCACAATCAAATAAATGTATCTAATATAATGCAATTTGTGAAATTACAGAGGACGTCTATGATCTGCTTGAAGCCGCAGTGTCCATAAGTGACGACAAATACCAATATTTCGCTGATGGGCTTGACGGATTTCCGGCTTTCGTCCTTAAGCCGGGTTCGGAAGTCAAGCAGCCATACCGAATGTATCTGCCAGAGAAGCTTCCGGCTGAATTCACACTCGTGGCAACCTTCAAGCCAATGTCTCAAAAGACAACCTACCTTTTCGCGGTTCTCAACCCTTTTGAGACCGTCGTTCAGCTAGGCTTGCGCATTTCCGTAAGTCCGCCATTCTTTACTTTACTTTACTTCACTACGAAGGGCAATTCTACTTAATGTTACTAACGACTTGCACAACTGACGCTCACCCAAGTGTTTTGTCTTATTAAGACACTACGCCGACACGCACACACATTTACACGTACATAGTCGCACTTTCAACTGAGCAATGTTAAATTGACGTCAGAGATAACATCTGGAAGATTTACTTTGCCAAATAACTTGTTTCATCTTTATTTAACTTTGAACAAGACGCTACGTTACGGCAGTTATGTTTTAAAATTTACCACTTCTTGTTTTGTTATTAAAGTAATTGCCAAGGGGTTGTTATAAGTTTCCTTTATGTTAGCGATGGACAGTAATAGTTTATTCGATTAGTATTTAGTATATTTAGTCTCATTGGTAACACATTGGTGAATGTAATGTTCATGCAATTTTACAGAATTGCATAGTGGAATGAATATAAAAAAAATGTTTGTTATAAAATATTTAACTGCAGTATATGAAAAAAAACTTCCACGTAAGGTCGAAACGAAATGGATAAAAGTCATTGCGATTAATTTAAATAATTGACGGTTTATTTATTCATTGTCTGTTTCCGATAAACGGTCATAAATTTAAAAAAAAAAAAAGACCGTTCGGGTAGTGACCATCTTTGGAAAGTTAACGATAACAAATTCATGAGAATAATTAAATTACTTTCATTAAATTTTACAACTAAAAATATATTTCCTTTTTTCGCGCGATAACTTTCATTACTGATTTTTCTTCTCATCTACTAAAAATGTTTGATGGGAAAAATCTTATTGCAAAAAATTGATTTTCTTTTATCGCTGAAAACTTTTATTAGATTTCCTGTTTGAATGGAGAATAGTGAAATAATATTTCAGTCGCAGCACTATATTCAGCGATATCAATCATTTTCGACAAGCTGATAATTCAATAACAATATTTCCATGAATAACAAAACTAATCTCCGGGGTACGATTTAATTATTAGAAGTGTTATTGTCTTCTTTTACATGAAAAAAATGTGTATCTTATTTCCTATCTCCTGTCTCAATGGAGCAACTAATCAGAAACTTATTAAAATAATTGTAAAACTAGAGTTAAAGTGTTCAGAAGTACATACGTACCGTTTGTTCACTGCAACGTAATGTGATTTTCGGAATTTCTTTTTATTTTTTGCCATAAAATTTCATAAGATTTTTGTTCGTTTCAGGATGTAAGCTCGTCGAACCAGAATGTGTCTCTTGTGTACACAAATTCAGACGAGCAGTCACATTCAGAAGAAGTGGCCAAATTCACCGTACCGAAGCTCACGAAAAAGTGGACCAAGATTGTCATCAAAGTGACCACGACAGAGGTCATTTTGTACCTTAATTGTTATGAAGTTTCCCGAGCCAAGATCCGCAGGATTCCGCAAGAATTAGTCTTCGATACAGCCAGCACTTTGTACATCGGACAAGCAGGACCCAATATTCAAGGCAAATTTGATGTAAGTCTTTCTTTCAAAATTTTAATAATAATTTATATTTCTTTAAATTGCTCCTATTATTAACAATAATTTATGAATAAACTGAGAAAAGTTTATATCATTTGTGTAATAATCAGAATTACAACAGAACATTAATTCACAGAGGTTTATAGTGCTTCCAGCTTAAATCCAGAATGGTCAAACTTTATTTAAAATTTGAAAATAAGATCAACTAATGTACGTTGTGTTGATGAATTTCTTTTACGATTATCTTCTTTAGAGCTGAACTTATTTAACTTCCAAATTATATACATATAATTCTTAAAGAGTAAAGTTTTAATACATTAAAGAATTTATTATGCTTATGGAAAGAAAATTAAATTTATAAAAATTATCATATTGACAACAATTATCTTTTTTAGAACAATAATTGTCGACAAAGTAACAGGTTTTGCTTACTTAAGATATTAATTTGTTATTATTTTTTCTTTTTCAAATATATGACCAGTTTACCAACAATGTTAGTAACTTTTTAATAGATCTCGTTTTCTATTCTAAAAATTAAAGTCAGATATGTACGATACTGAATATATAAATACATATAAGGATGATTTTATAATAATTTTAATGAACAATTTATAAAGTCTTGTTTTTATAAACATAAATATGATATTTAAAATCATATAAATATATTCCTTGATGCTAAAGCTTTCCTTAATTAAAAGAGAAAAGAAATATTTTTCCACAAAAAGAAGCTTATTTATCTTTAGTAAACTAACATTTGATTGACCAAAGGAAGTTTTATTTTATTTCAAATAATACCTCTTATCTCAGACTTTTATTTTTCAGACAGATAAAAGTCATTGAAATAGATTATTATTAAATTAAACACATTTTATCACCCTATAATATTTAATTACAAAGTGCGTTTTCAGCACAATTTAATTTCATTGATTTTTAAATACCTTATTCTTGTTTATTTTCATTTTATCTATCCCGTTGCATTTCCAAAGTCATCATAAAAACTGTAATATTCTGTGAATATTTGTTCTGAATGTAATTACTGATTTTACAAGCCGAAAACACGGACGTGTAAAATTGCATGTTACAATTAATTAAACAAATTACATCTTTGAAAAGCATTCCATTTATACGAATGTTCGTTGAATAATTGGAATTTCGACAACGTTGAAGAATGAACATCGCTTTATTTGTAATTGAATTAATTTAGCGTAAATTCCCATGAAATCTAACAAAGTGAAAAAAAAAGTACGAAAACGTTATAAAATAGCGTAACGAAACACGTGTCATTTAACGAGTCTTGCTCGGAAAACACGACAGTCCGTAATCAAAACTATTTGATTTCAATGAAGCGAAGAGTCCATGATTGTCTTAATGGAACATTGTGTCATCGCAAATCTAATAAGACAACAACTTCCTCGGTTTGGGGTAAGTTTTCGATTTTCCATTTGACGCTTGAATGAAAGTTGACCGCTGTCGAACTTTTCAAGCTGTATCAACGCGCGCCGAGTAATGCGATCTCCGGGGATTTTTATTCGAAGAAAGCGCCACGTGTGCTTGAGTGGCACTCACGGAACTGTATTACCCAAAAGTACCGTGGAACTTTTATGAACTGCCTACCGAAACGTGCGCGTCATTAATTCGTCCGACGTTAATGCGCAAAGTTGAAGCGTACCTGAAAAATTGCAACGCACTAGTTACAGATTCATACGCGATTCATGCCACAATTAAATGTATGCCGAGTAAATTTGCCCCTCTCGCCCCGTTTCAGGATGCGAAAATAAGAATAATTCTTTTTTTTTCCTTCTCCAACATTCGCTCTAATTGAAAATAAAATTAACGTGGAACTATTTTTTAGTTGTCTTTTAAAGTTTCTGTAGCTTACTTTAAATTTGGTGGAGCATACACTAGGAGAAAAGTTGGTAGGGAATTTATTAATGACTGCACTGAGAGAAATATATGAGTATATTTTACTAAGTTTTTCGTAAAGTTGTGATATATTATCTTTCTTTTAAATAAATACTAATATTATTTCATATATTACGAATTTTTTATTATTAATTACCAAGATCTTGGTAATTCGTAATATATGAATTCGTAATATAT
>JABFPN010001915.1:0-25420 GCA_022817305.1 Leptoteleia sp. ZL-2020 | reverse complement strand
TTAAACAAAATAAGGGGAAACGAGCTGTGGTGGGGACAGATGGTTGTATTTGTTTTTATGTATGTATTTACTCAAACATACTCATCGCGACTCTTGACAGGGCGACTCCTCACAGGTTTGACTGTATATGCAAAATATGCATTTATGTTTGATGGAAGATAAAGCAAAGTAGGATTTACGTTTTATGGAATTCTCAGTTTTGAATTTGGCTTTTCGCACTAAAATATAAAATTAAATTCACGTGATGTTTATTCAGAAGTTATGACATTAAACTATTTTCTTTGCAATTTGTTCGTTTTAAATTATTTAATTACATTACGTGTTTATAAATTGCGAATATGCTTCAGGTTTCATATATTATTATTTTGAAATTAATATCTCATTCTCAATTAAAATATTTAAAAATACGCGTTTTACTACTTTAAATAGTGTTTTATTTAAATAGAGAAATTAAAATTTTACACGCCGAAGTGTCAAGTGTATAAAAATATTCAAGCTTATAAAACTTTCAGCTTTATCGGATAGAAATAATTGTTATGAAAACTTAAAATAATATTGTACCGTAAGGATGAGAACATTGACTATTGATTAGGTAGGAGGCTCTGAGTTAACCATTTAGTACAAACTAAAAGTTTAATCTCATAGTATAAATTTGGTTTGACAAGATAAATGTAAGAAACTAGTAATATATGCAAATTTCAGATTCTGCATTATCGTGCACACGTCCATTGTTATCCTAGTTGAATAATGTCATATATATTTAAAGATTTAAATATTCTCACGTCTAATATTATGTAGTTTAATATAAAAACATAATGTCTTATATTATATAACACACCTGCGTGTGATTGGACATAAATGTTTTTTTAACATAATTTTATATCATTAAAACATTCATTAAATTGTACAAATATACATTACAATAATTAAAACTGTTTTAAAACATCACTGCTTCATATGTAACTTATACGAGTGCAATTTTAAGATGAAAATTATTTAATATTTGGCTTGCTACAAATGCAACATGTTAGGTGAACTTTTGTTATATGTTTTAAGAATTATAAATATTGAAGAGTCCGTAATAATGTATAATGGTATAAAATTGTTAAGTACACATAAATTTTCGGTATTTCGGTAAACAAAATTAGTATTCTTGAAAACATTAATCACCAAATTCAATTGAAGAAAATACACGGCCAAATCTAATTAAAATAGTGTCACTAAATCAATGTATTTGGCTTGTTTAAAACACGTATTACACTCACTCCACTTACATTAACACAAATGGTAGAAGAAATATAATTACTTAAGTTCACAAGAATAATCACTAAAAGACTGATACAATTGAGTAGATTATGTAGAAGAATAAAGCATTTTTATAACAATACTATATGGTGAAGGGATAAAATTTAATAGGTAGCACAATGTTGCTTTGTTGCACAGGGGAGCCAGTAAGCGAGCCTCGTGCCATTGCTGAACCCGAACCAAAATCCGAGCCGGAACCTAAATCTGAGCCTGAACCGAAATCAGAACCTGAGCCCAAATCTGAACCCGAACCTAAGTCGGAGCCTGAACCAAAATCAGAACCTGAACCTAAATCCGAACCCGAACCCAAGTCAGAACCTGAACCTAAATCGGAACCTGAACCTAAATCCGAACCGAAATCGGAACCGGAACCCAAATCGGAACCCGAACCCAAATCCGAACCAGAGCCGAAATCTGAACCGGAACCTAAATCAGAACCCGAACCATCTTCTGAACCTGAACCTAAATCCGAACCCGAACCCGAACCTAAATCTGAACCGGAACCTACCTCAGGAAATAATCAACAAGACTTTAATACGGAAACAAGTAAAGGTAAATTTCTTATATATTTCATATACTATTTCTACCCATGAACAACTATACGTGAGTTCTCTCTGTCTTTATTTAATATTAATTGAATTTAAGAAAGATTGTATTTTGAAAATGCAAAAAAGTTTTTTTTCAGTTTCTTTCTTACAATCCCGACAAATTGGATATCTTGAAAAATGTATTCTTGCGCAAAAGTAATATGGATTGCATGCAAACGTTGCCCCAAAATATTCATTCTCACGTAGACATCCTCTGACTACTGTCTCCGTGGCGGATAATTTCTCTCTTGTATCCGCAAGTTTCAGTCCCTTGTATTGAACATGCGAGAGAGTCGACTGAATTAGCATTTAAACTGAAATTCAAAGAACAGAAATTAATTCTTGTTCTTGATTAAAACTTTGACTTTGTTGCGTTTGAATTATCAAATCCAGTTAATTTACTTGGTTCTTTAAAACTTTTACAATTGTGTGTACCAATTTACAGATTACATATTTGTTTTTCTTTATTCAGTACACATTAAAATTTACATAAATCAATAATTGCTGTGTATATTTTTGAAGATTACATAGTTCTGATCTAATAATTATTTATATACCAAAGGAGATTCAAATACATCTATGTATGGCCGTATATGGATTAAGAAAAAAAAAACATATATATCCATATATGAATTTTTATTTCCCTTTATGAAACGATTAAAACATATGGACCATAAATGTTTCATTTTTACCCTGGTAATATTTTCAATAAATTATGAAATATCATTTTTTCCATTCAATCAGGTGTCACCGTTACATAACGCATTGTAAACGGTTAACACCCAGAATTCCAAAGACATTTATTACACGGATGATGTTTGCCTATTATTCAGCTGGATCAACGAAGCCGCACAAATATACACCTAAGCATGATTTCAATCCAATGGACTGCACGGACATCGTAATTGGCACGGCGCGGGCCATGAAGCATAGAATCGGCGATTATTATACCAGGGACAGGTCGACGCCACACCCGGACGCATACTGGGGCGGCCGGGACAGTCTTACCGCAGCGTTGGGCTTCGAAAAGGACGGCGTTACCACGATCCTCTTCCGCAAAAAGCTCACCACGGACGAGGCATTCACCGATCATGAAATTCGCGATCAACTGATGCAGGTTATTTGGGCTAAGGGTCAGGAACCCGGCAATTACATACACAGCCCCAAGAGCGGCATCGAAACGGCCAAAGCTAAGGTCAAAGAATTTTACAAGGCTGACGAACTCAAATACCACGGCCACAAGTCTCAACGTGGCGTTGCCAGTATTAACTTCTTCGGTTCGTTCATTATCCCGCTACTTTTATTTCTTATTTGGTACAGGGATGCTTTTGTTTTTATTATTCCATTATTACGACCCTCCATTAAATATATGGGCGTATATTCAGAGAAAAATGTTATAGTAAAAAGTACTGTAACTTTGGGAAGTTTGGGGTTTATCATTAATGGAAAAATAAAATATTATATTCCAGTGTTGAAATATGTGTAGGCAGTATATATGGTATAATATGTATGCTACATACATAGAGTATTTATATGATCCAAATTATATATGTTTACCATGCATTTTAATTACTCGAATTATGGTACTTTATATTGTAACAATTTTTACTTATATTTATGAATTAAAGTAAATAAGAACGTGTATATTAATTGAAAACGTGCATTTAATCAAATATAAACATATATTTATATATCAAATAAAATAAGGTATAATAACATGAAATGATTACAACGGATACTTAAAGTAAATTATTTTAGGAAATCTTGATATATAAAATAATGTTATTTGATCGTAGAGAGCCTGCACGATCAATATCCGACGTACGTGAGACGACATTTGTTGACTGTACTATTTCTACTTTGGACCGAAAATTGATTAAACATCAAAACAATAACATTTTTCTATAATAATAAGAGCAAACATTAAATACCAAATTTAACGAATATTTATGTTGACATTTATAAATATTAAAGTAAATTAATTTTCGCTTTTAGCTAATAATAAAAGTAAAAATGAAAACAAAAACTTTATTATTCGTACTCTTTGGAGTTAGAAATTTTAATAATGAAAATAATGATATAAAATTAAAAGAATTATTTTATTATTAGTTTTCAATTAATCTCCTTTCTATTTGTTTGTTTCCATTCGTCTTCATTAATTCAATATTGTTTTATGTTTCATAAAATTATTTAACATCTTTATTTGGATTTCTAAATTTATTTTTACTAGAAAAATATCTGCAACAGTTAATAGTGATTGTTGAATAATACTTTTTCAACAAATGAATATACGATGTCAATACTTTTTTTTTTGTTGTTTCCAATGAATTGTATAGAATACTGTAATCTATTGTTCTTTTATCAATTTGTGTTTTCATTTGCTATTGGATAAAATACGTGTCTCTATAATAAATAATTTGATATATATCTATATATCTATATATTCAATAATTAGATTGTAAGTAACAATTAATAGAGAAACTAACTGAAATTAATTAGTTAATTAATTCCTTGGTAATTAAGTTAAATGATCATTATTGTAGTTGTGAATTATACTTCTAATTATATTTACATATAAGAATTACAATAATTACATTTGACATTCTGAAACTTATTTAATGAATTTTAACTTTACTAAGAGGAAGAACAATATTAATATTTCAAATTTATCCAATTGAAGTAAATTTTATAGTTGTACTTTAATCAAATATAAATTTTATTTATCACGATTAAGTTGTATGCATACGTTTTCAAAGCAAACGTAAAAATTGGAAGAAACAAAATTTGTAGCATTTTAATTAAGCAAAATCTTAAAAAAAAACAGTAAATTTAATACTTATAGTTCGTTTGCAACGTTTATATTATACACAGATGAAAAAGGAAAATCTGAAAGTGGTGGAGGAATAGCACTCGAAGGAGGCGGTTGTGGGGGCGAGTGGCGCTATCCCCGACATTGTTCCCCAGCGAATGGTACTTGTGATTACCGAATAAAATGGCTGTATAAATCGAGAAAGGTATATTTTACATTTATTGTTTTATTGGATTGCACAAAAATCCATCTTTAATTGGAAACTCAAATCCGGCAACACCTTCGAATAAAATTTAGAACTTAAACTCGAACGTTTTTCACAGGACATGATTTCGTTCACTATTGTAACGAAAAATACCGATTTGTGGACCGGCATTGGATTCTCCGAGGACGAGAAAATGGTAATTGAATAAAAAATAAAACTTTTAATATGGTTAAAATTAAGCATTTACAACTTTTCTGAACTTACCAGGGAGAGTTATTCTTGTGAAATCATCTCCCTGCAAAATTCTAACAAATTTTATTTTATCTGGAAAATAGGAAAAGACCTCTATATATTTCTTTAAAATATTTTTATTTATAAGTATTTCTTTAAAATATTTTTTCAAAATAATATATCATAAGGAATCCAATTTGTTATAAGAATATTCTTTTACTGTTAAATAGATAGTTTTATGAGTGTAGCAGTAACTGTTAATAAATTTCTCTCGGTCTATATTATTCCATGTCTCGTTTGCTAACGTATTCTTATATTCCATATACTGCTTTTTCAGTCTCAAACTGACGCCGTGCTTGGATGGGTTGACAAAAACACGGGGCGCGCCTTTGTGATGGACACGTGGATCAGTGGTTACAATCCGCCACTCTTGGACCCGTCGCAAGACATTTCTGACGCCAGTGGTCGCATTGAAAACGGAGAAACCACTCTGAAGTTCTCGCGAAAAAGATCAACCACGGATAATCGCGATCTTTCCTTCACGGACGAACAATGCCTATACCTCATGTTCCCGGTGAAGGGTGGCATTTTTAACGCAGTGAATAAAAAAATTCGCAAACACGAAACAGTGCCGATTGTTTCGGCCGAAAAAGTTTGCATCAAATCTTGCGGAATAGAGGGTACAACATTTTTTACGACTTTTCATTTGAAATCAGTTCGCAACGGAAGTAAAACTTTTTTTTCCACACTTTCGTTTTTTACCTTCTTCTTTTTAATTCTTTTTTGCCTTACGTTATACTTTTAAATAAAAAAAGTTTCCGAGTAAATAAATTTGCCTCGTGGGTTTTTTACTACAGCGAATACGAACTAATATATTGTTTCATTTGGTATAATTTAATACTGAAAAGAAAACCATTAAGAATTACCGTGCTGGAACCTTAAAGCGCAGCTGTTTGTACTATATAGGAAAACTTACCGTGTTTTCAAATAATTTGGTGTGTTTTTACCCATCATTTTTATTATACTGCTATGGTAAGTTTTCCAAATTATACAATCGACTTCGACTTAAGGTTCCAGCACAGTAATTTTTAATGATTTTTTCAGTGTACTTTATATTTCATTTTAGTAAGAAATAATGATATAATTTGATATTTAAATGAATTAACTTTAGATTATGTTTCTCGTAATATATGCTGGTTTGGCGATATTTTGTTATTGTCCACTGAGGTATAAAGAACAACCGCCAAATAAACGTGGCGAATCTGCAACAATTTCGATAAATTATACAGTGGGTACATTACGCTGTTTAATACAATGCATCCATTTAACATAATTGATTTTGATTAGCTATATTAATTTACCATCTAGGAAAGAACCTCATTTTCATAGAAATTAACAGCTTTTAACAAAATTAGGTTGATTCATTCGTGAAATGTAAAAATTATAATACAAATATCTGGCCACGTTGAAGAAATGTCTTAAATTGTGCACTGAGATAAATTTATTAAAATAACTGCCAGAATATTTTATAATACCTCAGATTTTGTAAAAAGCATGAGTAATTTTTCTGTTTGACATCATTATCATAATTTCTTATTTCAATTTAGCTTTAAAAGAATTTCATTAATTTTTCGCGTATTCGTAATAAAACGTGGAATTAAGAAATTTTATTTGCTCGGAATCGTTTTGATAACTCGGTATTTTCACTTAATTCAAAAACATTTATCTTAAACGACATTAAATAAAAGCAATAAACTTCCGGCACGGATTTTATTTCGCGAATTCATAAATAATCAAATCAATTATGGTCATGTTCAGAGGAAGACGAAGATGGTCCTTCGACGCCGGCACCTCCGCGACTATTTTATGATGTTGAAGTAAAACTTGTAAACTTGGGAAATCATTTTATTGCACCTCAGCGCGGCAGTCCGGATTTCGACGACATATCCAATACAATTTCTAACACTTTCGCCCCAACGTTTACAAAACTGCCAGGTTTCCACATGATTAAATTGGAGGATTTGCAGCAGTGCGTATTTTGATGCGAGTTGTTATTGCGAAATAATGTAAACGACAAAGAAGATTAAAACGTGTGGTATTTCTCTTTTTTAGAAACGAAAATGATGAAGTCATAGCAAAAATGAATCTGGTCGTCGACAAAAATGAATTAAAAGGCAGAGCGTTGCGACCAGCGGATACGATGGTTATGGCGGAAGCCGCTTTGAAAGACACTATAAAGAAAGGAAAAGTTGGCGCATTGCAAGTTGATCCGCAATATCTCGTTCTTCGAGCTCACCACGGTATAGTTCAATCTAATTTACTTTTAATATAAATATGCATGTGGAAAAACAAACCTTTCAATTATTTCGATTATTTGAAGTAATTAAATATAACTTTTAATATGTTTTCTATATGATGAATTAAAATCTATATACAGATTTATTAAAATGAAAGCTAAATATGTACCTTATATTATGAATTATTTTTTAAATACGATCATAATAATATAATACCAATAAATTATAAAAATAATATTTATCATTGCGCGTACTGGAAATTATTTTCCATGTCAGTTTATTTTAGTATCTGCCAAGTATATATTTTGAAAAATCAAAAAAATAACGTTACCAGATATCTAAAGTTTAGAGCGAACAAATATTTTATGGCAATAATTTTGACGATAAGCTTCAAAATGTGAAATGTAAAAAAAAGACAAGACATAAAGCAAAGCCGAAGAAAGGATAGAAAGAAAAGTTGGTTTTAAAAAAGCAATGAATGAACAAAAGGGGACCTCCGACTAACGAACAATTCGTTCAACATGGCGATCATTATCGACTTTTCATTGTGTTACAGTCAATGATTTGGATGATGAGGATCTCGACGGAGACGAGAATCGTAATTCCGTAACGTCCAACCTGCTTTTGGGAACAACGAAGTTGTATATCGTCATCGGTTGTCTGGCAGCATTGCTGGCACTCATATTATTGCAAGCCAGCTGCACACTTTACAGAGCATCTCAAAAGCGAACCACGAAGGTAATATTTTTGCCGCAATATTTCCTAGCATCCATACGTCGTAGTACTAGATCTTCCTCTGTGCACAACGTTTCACTTTCTTTTTTCCCCCTTTTTTGCGTGTATATGTTTCTCACTTGTGCAATGCTGCAGCTTTTGTGTGTGTTCCTTTTTATTTATTTATTTTTTCTTTTTTCATTCGTCCACTTTGTCTTAATTTGGTTGTAAAAACTCAATATCTTACAATCAATTTACTTAAGTCATTCATTAATTTTATCAATGGTAATACGCTGAGAAAAATTTGTTGGGAGGAACTATTAGCATTGTTGTTGGAAGGAACTATTAAATTGCATTGTGCAAATATTACTTTTTAACTTATTTTACAAAAGTATTACTTTAAACTATAGACACTCAATGTTCATGGACAATAAATTATATTAGTGTAATATTACAGTTACATTATTTTTAAATATTACTGTACTATTACTATTATTAAATTATATTTGCGCCCTTATAGACATTCATTAAATTAATAAGACTATTATTAAATTATATTTGCCCACTTATAGACATTTATTAAATTAATAAGACTATTATTAAATTTACAAAGTCCCCTTATAGACATATGTTTTTGATATTAGATTTATATAATATTACTGAAATATTTGCTAACTTTAGAATAATATTATAGTAACGTTATTTATTATTCGTGAATATCGTGTGTTTACAAGGAACATTGATATTAATTTAATGAATACAAATTAACGCTGTTGAATGTAAGATATCGGTTATTACAATTTCACGAAAATCAATGTATGGTACGAAAATATTATACAGTTTAAATTTTCAATTCTTATAAAGTATTAAAAAAATTGTCTGCACATTGAGTTGTAATTTAAATATCTTATTAATTTCAGTTAATAAATAATTATTTCACATTCACGATCATAATGTTTGTCATAAAAATATTCGATTTAAAATTTGTTGAAAGATGAAAGAATCAGTTGTGAATGGCCGCATGAGTCAAATTGAAAAATATGTATTTTTGCTGAGAAAATATCTTTGAAAAGTTCGAAGCACTGCTGAGAGGTGGGTGAAGACGGATAGGTTCATGAAATCAGACAAACTGATTTAGTGTTTACATTAGCATATGATTTTTATTTCATTACTCCACTTGTCATAGTCGTTTTATGCTATTTCCATTGAATTGCTAAGTCGTATTCCAAAGGAATTCCTATATACCTTTCTTATTTAATTAAAAGCTTTTTAGTAAATTAAATTGTTTATGAAAAGCTCTTTCCCGAAAAAAGAGATTTCGTTAATACTTCTTTGTTTGCAACTGAAATAATAATATTTATCTAAGTATACAAAATTACGCTATACCATTCTTACAAGTTCTTAAATTAACATTTCTCTTCTCATTTAATGGACTAAGGAGTGTAATGCATTAATTAAAAGATAATACGTATCTTTCTTGAAGCAAGAGGTATAATTAGTATTAATTCGTAGTTAAATTTAAATTAAAAGAATAAAATTTAACAGATTCAATGATATAAACTAAATTAGTCGTTTTAAAGAGATGCGTTAAGAATAAGGATACCATAATCCAATCCACAAAAATAAGTGATAAAATATGTGGCGTAAATTAATTCAATTTGACCAACTAGTTATACATGAACTAGCAAAGTGTTATGATTTAATAATTAATAAATAATAATTAACGCATAGTTAATTGCATATGATCATTAAATTGAATAATTGATCATTAATATGTAAATTTAATTATATTATTAAATTATTTCCATTAATTAATTATTTACATTAATATTTAAATATTGCTATCTTGATGATCTATACACTATGTGTTATTATCAACACATCATATAGAAAGATGACTTCATCGGGCTTCGATACATCTTATAAGTTATATGTACAAGACTCTTTGCTATAAGTAAGAAGTAAAAGATGTATACAGTTTTTGTAACGCTCTGAAGTCGGATGTATCCTTCCATAAAAAGTTATTCTTCAAAAAAAGAAATCGTCAATTTATTCAAATACATAAATAAAAGATACAACTTTTTTTTTCATGTCGACAGTTATACGAGTTTATTTACTTGCCAGGAGTTAAGATAATTCTCCAATTTTAATGCAAACAACTTATTAATTAGTTTGTAAACAAGTTAATAACGTGGATACGTTTAGTTCAAGTTTAGTAGAAATATCTCCCAATTATACGCAACGCGAATGTATTCCGGAAATTATATAATATTTTCACAGTGTAGCATAAAATGGCACTTAATCCTCTCGTTTGCTAAACAAAGTAAACAAGCTTTTTATTATTCATATTTAGAAAATACTTATCCAGCTGCAGTTAAATTTAAACACGCCTACGTAACATACGTGTTAAACGTAAAGTCGATTTTAATGTACAAACAGAGCAATGTCTCTTTTGTCAAATCTCTCAGCATTACGTTGCATTTGCGTATCACGTGCCAAATTTTCATTAAATTATCTCAGAGTGAATATAATAATTTACAACTAAATTGATTAATGTTAAAATAATGCTAATTATTTTGAGATTAATGCAGTAAAACTATAACAATAACGTGTATAAACTTAAAAATTTTTACCCCACTCCCGCAAGGAATTTTTCTAATAAAACGTTAACTTCAACTTCTTTGAAATAAATCACAATCAGAGGTACTTTGATCTAAGATTAAGGCAATATTTTTATCGACATTTGGCTAAATTAAGAAACTAGAATTAATATTCGTCGCGGATTTCGTGACTTGTCCTAATTAGATTGTTATCAGAATTTAAATATGGTATAATACCAAAAGCGTCAAAGAAATTTAAAACGGGGAAAAAGGACATTCCGGGACAATAAAAAAACGATTATAATTAATGATATAAGTCAATAATTATTAAAAGAAGACATTTCTATATAATTTTAAATTAAACATTTTAAATAATAGTTGTTTATAACTTTATTTAAACGTAAACGTATTAACCTTTCAGAACAATAAATTTATTTTCATCAGTTAACAAATACACGCGTTTCTATTATACATTATGTTGCATTGTATAATTTTAAGTATGTTTCCTTTAGCAGTTTTTTTTATCATGCCAGAACATGCATGTACATACTGCAGAATTTTCGATTAGTTTGCACAAGCGTTCAATATTTCAATATCCTCGATAAAAAAATGATAAAGAGATTGGATTGATAAGTACTTTCTTACGATCCCAAACAGGTAACATCTACGTATCGATAACGTCTAATTGAATAAGAAAATTTACTCTGATATTGTAAAAAAGTTCTCACTTCGCAGATTTATCCAAACGAGTAATATTTTTCCCTTAGGTTGTCTCTTAGACTGGCATCTGTGTCAAATTTCATGCCAATATTTTCAATACTTTAAACCAGATATACTGGTTTACGTTCGTTTAAAAACGTACATATTACGTTTTTTTTTTAATTTGTACAATTTTTAAATCCATCGGTTATTATTTCACACCTCGTAAAACCCAATTTGAATTAATGGTAATATCAAGCTTGTTCAAACAGTCAAATGTTCGATTCCACTTAATTTATATACACATATTTGACAAGGATTTTATTTTTAAAAGCAGATTCAAGTGATCGATAAATGCCGCGGCTCGCTATCGAAAACGAAATGATATATCACCGTTCGACTTTGATGTCTGATTATTTATTTTACAATGCGATACGAGTGGTGCTTTTAACTAACACTTATTGATGCTTTCGATAAATTTTCATTGGCGCTTTTGGTTAATTTATTTTGATGCTTTAGGTCGGTAAAATTTTAGCGCCCACGATGATCGTCGGTGTTGCAAATAATCGATGAATTATTAACATGACCGCATTTATTATAATATCTCGTCCAGCGATAAACAACAAAATAAAAAAAAAAGACGAAAAAACTATTCGTACCGCTTAAGAAATCGTGAAAGATACGCGGTGGCGGTCCAATGGGGATTAGAACTCGAGCCACTTTGAAGTGGAACCAATGCGCGAAAATTCCCCGGTCAGGGGTACAAAGTGAAACGTTCGTTTTGAGATTGATTGGATAAGTGAGACGGCAGTGGCACGAGCCGGACTAGATTCTTTTCCCTCGTACTGGCCTTTTTTTTTATCGATTCCGTCGGAGCCACGAGATATTTTGCGATTGTCCGCGGACCACTTAAGTTTTAAAAAAAGACCTTGTGCTTTGCTTGTGTTGCATGACCCACGGTTTTAGAGGGTGTACTCGCTGCCTTTGGCCTCTTCTCCCGCCTCGGCCAATCCGATCCACAGCTCGAACGCGACGCGGTACCATCGACAAAACGATCATCAACAACATCAACAACTTCGACATCATCACCAACATGTCCCAACAAACTTGCACCGGCCCTCCCCAAATTGGTAGCGCAGCGAAAAGAAAAACTTTTTTACTGACGAGGTATCGCATTTTGCCTACATGCTCGTTGCTCCGACTAGCTCTTCTGCACCTGCACTTCAGTTCCTCTTTATTCGCACTCCACTCTTCTTCTTTTTTTTTGTTGCACCTTCGCAATTTTTTCCATTAACTATTTGCTTATTGCCATCGTGGCGCTGGGGTAGGTATGATCACTCTTTTTTGCCGCGCTGTTACACTTCGTCTTATAACTTTTTCTTTCCATTCCGTAACATTGTGTGATGTATTAAAATAATAAATTGATCCGAAGGAGGTTTAATTGTAAAGTCGAAACCAGCAATTTGTCCGCTTAATTAATACTTATTGGTCGTAAAAGCGCACTTGTTGTATAATAGTCATGCTCCAAGTCACTTTTTATCTCGATTTCATTTGTAATTCAAAACTTAATGGACGTACAATATTTTGCAATGAGTTTGAGGGTATACGCGTATGTCGTGCGAATAGTTGATGGTATATAAATTTATCGGCCTTTTTTACTGCATATTTATTTGTAAAATTAATAGTAACAGGATTGTTTTGATAATCGTAAAATGTAACAACATTTTCTATTGAGAAAGAAAGTATTTATGTAACATGTACACAAAAGGTACAGTTTAGCGTACCTTTTTACTACTTTCACTCCTTTCGCTGAAAGTAATTGTTTATAATCCAGGTCAATAATTGACATTCTCGTCATAGGGAAATAATTACATTATTATCCTAGAATTACAATCGGTCACTTTTACTTTTATAAAAAAAATAAGTATAATTGAATTTTCCTTATATTTCTTACGTAAATTTCATTTCATTATAAAAGAAATTGAATATGAATCGAAAATACTCATTAAAAAGTTCCAAAAGAAAAAAAAACCAAAATAATTTACACTTTTTAAAACATATGACATTTGTATAAATCAGTATATGTATATTATTTCATGAAAATTAAGAGTTAAAAATGTAAATAATAAAATAAAATTAATTAATATTATTTCAGCACTTAAATTGATGTTGATGGTGAATATCTTTGAAATATTAAACAATGTTAACAAACATACGATGTCCTCGGGGTGGCGTTAAATTTGCTCTAAATTCTATGATGGCACAATAATGGTGACTTCATATTGACTTCATGTTAAATTGGCGTAAAATAATGATAATTTAGTATAAGTGTATGGGGAGTCCTCATATTGAGTTTCGTGCAATGTTTTGAATATGCGACGATATAAATTCATCATAAAATCTTTATATGGCCACTTTAGTTCATAAACTTGATATAAATATTCATTTATAACACATTAATGTATCCTTAAATTATGTATTTTGATTGAAAATTATTGATTAATTTGCAAACTGTTCATTGTCCGTACTAATATAATTCATATATTGCATTTATAACTCTTATTTATTATTCTGTGCAGTGTTCTAAATTAAAAATCTTTATTACTAATTCTTTTTTTTTTTTTTTTTAATTTTATAAGTGATATCAGATAAGAGCAGTTCTTATTGGTTTTAGTAAAATGTCTGTTATTAGATCTGATGAAAATTTCTCAAATCTGATTTGACGCGAACGAAATCTGGAACTCAATATTATTTTAAAATTGGTTTAAAAACAACCTGGACTCTGAATTATTAAAAGTTTTATGTTTAATAAATATAATATTTAATTATAAATACACGTATCAGCGTGTTGACAACTATTATCTGCTTTCAGATAATAATTCTCAATAAACTGATGCCTTCTGTTAATTTAAGATTTTTCTTGAAGTATATAACCACATTACTAACATGTTAGTATTTTTATTAGATCTTTTTACCCCGTGTATTAGAGGGCAAATACACTCTGGGTGTTATCCTACAAATAGCAGTTTTATATACAGTATAAATTTATATTTCTTAAATAAATAACTTTTATTACTTTTTTCAGTATATATAGTATATCATTGAATAGTATCGGCGTTCATACCGATTAGTTTGTTACGGAAATATTTGCAGCTATTATAGCAGGACTACGGTATCAAATAGTAATGCGTGCCAATATTTTTATTTGTTCCGCTAAATAAATTGCATTTATTGCAAATATTCCTTTAATTCAACAATTTTTTTTTCATAGAAATTTATTGACTCAGAAAGAAATTAACTTGTTTTTCAAATTAATATATTATTTTGTTTATGTCACAATTACTTGTTTATATTGAATAATATTCAAGTTATTCGTTTGAAACAGTAACAACGCGCTGTGCATGATATTTATTAACTGATGCTTTTTAAAACTATTATAAAATAAATTTAAGAGGTGTACATTAATAAAGAAGTTACTATTACTATTTAATCATTAATATTAACCCACGTTCAGTCACGCAGTTTCGTTCCAGAGATAAAACTTGTTTATCATTATTTAATTTAAATGCACCTATTTATAATCCAGATGAAAATCATATTTATATTATATTGCAAAATATATTGCACTATCATAATCAATATTAACAAACAGTAAGGAAAAAAAAGAAGGTACACAAGTTAAGTAGCAAATAAACTTTGTAAACTAATAAACACAATCACCGGGATAACCATGGAAATCCAAATGGATAACGCACACGTCTGAATACGAATGGGCGCACATCCTTACATAGATGATTTGCCTAAAATGCTATAGCGAATAATTTCATTTGAGAGAGTAACTGCCATTAATACCCGTAACGATCCCCCGCTTAATCCTTCGGTTTTAATCGAAATTAACCTTAAGGCTGGGCGTAATATCAAGTGTAAAGTACAAAGATACGCATGTTACAACGGAATTTCGCTGGTAATTCCAGGGTGCCTTTAATATGAGATGAACGTCGAAGGCGTTTCGTTCGACGCTGTAACACGCGATGCCTGGTGTTAGCCAATCGAGTTAATTGCACCAATTAAAATAGCGCTCGCCGTGCGGTCTAATTAGCACGCAAAACTCTGATTACAGGACCGGTTAATCGCCAAGAACCCGTGGCGTGATTACTCCACCGGGGCAAACACGAACTTCGCCTTTGATGCCTACGAGACGGAAGAGAAGGCGCCACCACCGCCAGTCTCCAGTCTGCCGCGCACCAGGGAGACCAGCAACGGTTCCATGATCCACGAGAACGGCCACAACAACCACCCCCATCACCCGAACCTCCATCCGGGCGTCCATCCGGGCGTCCACCCGAGCGTCCACCCCAACATGCACCAGAACTTGCACCACCACAGGAACAGCGTTGGCGCCATGGTCCCGGGACCCAGGGCCACTTACAGCCTGCCCAGAGCCCCGGGTTCCAGGCACGCCACCGGCGTCTCTTCCGGAGCCCAGGGTTACTACACCCAGGACCGCCGGAACATGTCCGGCCACAAGGCCAATCACAATTCCCAAACGCTCATCCAGCCCCAACCGGACTTCTACTTCATGCCCAGCCAAAGGAAGTACAGTGGAGAGGTAGTACGCGTCTACGTAGATTACGTAAACAAACGAATAAGCAAGCAAGATTAATATCCTCCCATTTCCGCGCAATCGTCTGATCGAGGTGTCGCTACAACGAGAGAAATTTATTACTAGTTGTAACTGTAATGAATTTTTGTTACTGTTTATAATATCGTTAGGATAAGTGTGCTTTTGTATCCCGTATATTATAATAGAGTTTATAAAATCAATTTGTAAAGATAGTAGATGAAAATCCTTGTTATCAGGGAATAGAAGTAGTTCAAATTCAGGTTGCATCCTTATCTTTTTCACACTTGTTCAACCGAGACAAATCGTGTTTGCCAACGGTTGCACGAAGTAGTGGTAAAGGGTGTGCGAATTGCGAGGTATTGGATTCTATTCCTTGGTCATGATAATTTTTTAATAGTTTATTAAAGTATATTTTAATACATATTATTGTATAGTATTATAAGGAATTGTATAAATGCACGCAAAATCCCGAGTTAATATAAAATATAGTATCAACTACTAATAAATTTCTCTCAAGGTAGTTACGGTTTGATTTAAACATTCATTTAATCCCTGGTGTCGTTATGAACGACGTTTATTGTTCATATTTAAAAGGGTTTATTTACAATATTAGTTTCCTTACATAACGATCTCGGTTTATTTTTATACTTTTTGTTGATTTATCTTTTATTATTTTTATTTTGAAGTAGTGTATTCAATATTGATTTATTGAAAGAGTCTTCTTTTAGAAAAATGACTACATTTTTAAGTTTTAAATAATGCATTGGATGAACAGTGTCAAACAACTTCACTTAACTTGGAAAATCTTTATAATCGAAATTCACGTTGAAAATTTAAATAGTCATTTTTATTATGGTTTCTCTCTATTTTCCCATTTTTATATTCTTCTTGTTAGTATATTTTATATTTACTAGCGAAGAGTTATCGACGTTTAAAAAATTCTAAATAAAAAATATTCACTACTGTTAATAAAAAGAAAAAAATTGTATATATGAAATAGACTTTTTTATTTTCACTTAAATGCAGTATAGAACCAGTTATTTTATAAATTTTATAAATTTTTTTCAAATGGATGTTTGAATCAATGTAAATTTGGAAAAGCGATTGCACCCGGATTTGGTTGTTATAATATTTGTATTTGTTTTATTTATTGGAAAATTTCCGTACAAAAAAATAACACTCAATAACGAAATTGGTATATCTTTATTAAAATAGAGCACAACTTTTAATTAAGCGGTTATTTTAACATGTGCAATAAAATCGGCTAAAAGCAAACATTATTGACTTTACAAATTATGTCGTCATAATACACCGAGTTAAAATTATCATCATTTAATGGTCGCACGTGGATACGAACCACTATTATTAACACGGTAGTTTGGCACAAATTAATAAAATTACTTCCAAAAGATAAAATTAATTTCACGCCAAAATATACAAGCGCGGAATTTTGTCGTGGCAAACTGTATAATCCTGCTTATCACTGATCCGAAATGTTTTATTTTGTTCTTTCAGAGGTAAATATCAATGATGAAACGTCAAAATATAATTAAAACAAGTCACAAATATGTTTTGATGGCTGGTATTCGTCATCAAAATGATAGTCTTCTATTACATTAGATATAGATAACGAGGCCATTATGGAAAACAATTAATATTTGATTGGATAAAATCACACGCGTTAATAGAATTTAAACAATTTCATTCGAAATCGTATGAAATATTAATCGTTTTCCCCGATATCTGGTTATTATTTGGTAATAATTCTTTGTTGAATTATGATTCGTTGACCCGAGCGTCGATAGTTACGTTTAAGTGTATTATTAAGGGTGATGTTTTGAGAATACTACGCAAATATTTTACTTCATTGTCACTCCTTATTTGTATTATAATGCATGTAAATGAACTAACTCCAATTTATTGATCATACAGCGAACAAACTTGAAAAACTGATAAACTAAACATCTCCCTTCGTAATGTAAATATACTATACATGTATTAATTGATAATAAATTATTTTAAGGCAACAATATCGTGCAATTTAGAATCAAAACGATTTTTAGGGAAATCCGCATGGATTATTTATTGCCTTGTTCCGTCATATTACCAGAACTGTAGAACACTTAACATATTACACTTTTTTTATGTCAGTTTTTTTTTACCGTCCAAAACATTGACTTTACGAACGAGAACGGTTATTAATATTTTTACGTATCAACGAGAATTATATGTAGAATTTACTTTTCTTTGTACAGTTACTTTGTATTTATTCTAACATTAATTTAATTTTAAGGTCAGTTAAAGGAGGAATTAGCTTACTCGCGAACAAATTTATTACGGCAAAAGTCGCTTGTCATTAAAGTTACACTCGACGATATAAAGCTATATTAGTTTTATATTGCTCTTGTAAAAACGACCGACAATAGCGCTGAAAAAGTATAGAAAATTCGTAATTGCAATTGTTTTCCAACGCTTCGCACAGTGTTCCAGTAATGCTGAAAAATGACTGAACATTTTTCGCAATCAACTTCTTTTTGATAATATCAAATGTTCAAAGTATTCAACATTTTCGCATCACTTTCCAATTTTGTTCAATGATTCCTCAATAATTTTCAAAAAGATTTCATCTTTGTCTCAAACGTAAAGTTTTTTCCTTTCTCATGATATCTCAAGCAAATCATACTCCTTATAAATATAATAAAAAAAGAAAGTCAAGTTTTAATATCTTATTATTCGAAATTGGATTTTCAAGACCCACTGACAGTGTTTTCGGCAACTCTTCCTTTTTCCGCAAATTATAACGCGTCCATTCAGCCAATAATTTTCACCGGGGCGCGCTGGTGCACGGAACCGCGGCGCGTATCGTTTCATCGGTTAAACGAAATTGTAATATATGCTGTTGCCGCGGCGTAAATTTGATCACGGGTAAGCTCTATTAACGCTGTCAATTCTTTCATTAAAGTGTCGCCTCGTGGCGAAATAACCGGCGTACTTTGAACATTGTGAAACAAAGCGAGATTCATCGCGGGTTTTCGTGGACGTAATGCAACATCGGGGCCGCCTTAAAGCACCCCAGTTGAATCGGATAAAGTATGCATAATGAATGGCGTAGGTGTAGTCAGCGCGGGAATAAGCGAAAGGAGAAAAAAAAAAGGAAACAAACAGGAGAAAAAAAGCAAAAGAGAGATAGAGACAGTGAAAAGAAAGAAAAATAGCGCTTTGAACAATGCACGCAATCGCGCCGACACAGTTGGCGTCTCGCGTTAAATCATTCACGAATCGAAGATACGCGACAAACCGTGCGCCGGGTGATTGCGATGTTTGATTTAACAGTATGATTCGGTTTGGTTCCCCCGCCCCGGCGATTCGAGCGCGCCAGCGGGAACGGCACCGCGGGGCCGCGCGGCGCGCATTTCGCGCGCACGTACACGCCGCCCATTCTCGTTTTGCTCCACTTTGCAAAATAAAAGAGCAGCGGTACAATTATTTCCGTTTGCTGTTGCGAGCAAATGTTGCCCGATTATGGTCGCGCGTTTGCGGCCGGGGTGCTTATTTAAGCCCGCTAAATCCGCGATAAGCGCCTTACATTTTCTATCGGTAACAGCGGCCCTAATCGGTTACTATTAACGGATAGATATTAAAGGAGGAAGGAGGGGAAACGCGGAAGGGGTAAAGGGCGGGTTTTAATCGGATGAGCGGAGTGAAAGAATGGAACGAAACGAAGAAAGGCCAGATGAAGTTTATAGATTGTATACCGGGGTTATTGTCGGACTGATGTCCTGTGACAATTTGTTATCAGTTGTATTGTAGAATAAAGGAGGGAAAAAGGAAAATTGGGGAGGGGGGGGGAAGGTATCAAAAACAGCTAATTGTTAATGTTGTGAGTGTATTTATTTTTATAATGCGTTTCTTTGCGCGTAACTTGTTAAATCGTATCGGACGTGAGTTAATTGTTTTGTCGTTTGATAAATGCGTCCTGCTTTGGTCTTAAATCGTTATTGCTTTAATTTTTCAATGATACATTAGACGTTTTCTTGTCGTGTGCAGTTCACTTGGTAATTATAGCAATGATAAAAAAAATGATGGTATTGTAAGTCAGATAATTTGATTAAAATTATTTCAAATTTGACGAAAAGGATGACCAAATATATTATACCTTTTTTAAGTTTTAATTGTGGTCCAAATTACAAAATACAATATTTCTTTTTAATTTCAGACCGTAAATGTTTCATTGTTGACAGGATTAAATTATCGATTACCGTTTCTTACAAGCGGAATATCACTCGACAAACACGATTGGCTGACCGGACATGCACCTTATATCAAGTCAAAGATTAACTCACGTTTTTTGACGCGTCTGTTATTGTTTTGTGGAAATGAAATTAAATGTATTCTGAAATTGTCGGGAGCAATAAAGGGACTTGGACAAAGGTTGAACGCGAAATTTCTTCTCTCCGGGCTTACAAAGACTCGCTGCGGAATATGTCTAAGATTAAAAAGAATAATATTTGATAAATCCTCTCGCGGACACGGCCGATGCTGCGTAAAATCAACGTCGACATATTTTTTTTTTTTTTTTGCAACCGTGGCTGAATGCGACTTTCACGGCTAGACTGTCGTCCCATTTTTGTCCTTACGTCAACGGGCTTTATCGTTAAGGCAAACTGTAAATAAGCAACTCATAATGAGAGCGCGCGCGCGCGCGCGCCATGTCCGTGTTTGCCTTTTGACGCGATTTTACCTCCAGGCACCTCTCTCGATTCGAATTTCAAAGCTCTGTCCGTATTCGTAACGCGGAAAGAAAGCGTCATCCGACCATAAGCGTATCATACTTTGTAATTCAGAGTAAGAGAGACGCCGTCAGTTATGTACTCTAAATTCGTGGTATTAATAAGCCGGATGAGAAAATGCACCGAAACGGCGTTGCGACGTGCACAAGCTTTACAAGTGGGGATGAAAGAAAGAAAAAAAAAAAAAAGGCCGGAAAAAAATAAAGATGACGCCGGCATCATCGGCTTTTCATTACTACTTATTTCGTATAACATTATTGCGTGCTTTTGCGTTTCACTTAATTGAATCTTTCGTCGTTGGTTTTTATTGTCCGTGTGACGGTGCAAGTTGAAATGCGCGTTTACAGTGTCGGTTGAAACCTTTTATAAATCATTTTAAAATAATGAAACATCATTCAGTTTTATTTATTTTCTTTCTTTCTTCCTTTTCCGTTCCGTCGTATCGTTTTATTTTCAACTTCCTGTACAAATATTCGTAACGTTAAACCTTCCAACTTTGTCGTATAATTAAAATATTTTATACATACCGAGGGAAATGAGATATAAAAATTTACTGTCTTTAAACGTTATAGAGGTACATTTCTGTATGACACTAAAATATAATCATTGTATTTGTAATATTTGTGTACATAGAATTAAATATTTTTGCTTTTTACGCGTCAAGTTTACCGTTTTCGTCGGTGCAAGTTTGTAATAAAGCAAGAATGCGAAAGGTTAAAAATAAGATGGGCAATATGATAGTAAATTTTTTTATATCTTCAAAATAACGCAGGTCTTTACTGTTTAACAACAGTAGTTTCTAAGTTTCATTTACTATATACTGTATAACTTAATTGCTGGAAAAAAAAGCGGTAACATTTTCATATCAATTCCTCTGCATCGCAACCATTTTGATAGTATTAATGTAGAATTAGAACAATGTAACAAGTTTTCAATTAATTGCTAAGTGTAATGTCAAAATGTACTTAATTACGACGCAGTTGTTAGCTAAAAACGAAAAGAATTGTAACTTACAAAATTTCACCGCAGAGAAATGAATTACTATGGTATGTTTTGTATCTTGATTGAAGACAACAATTTCGAATCGAGACTCGTGCAGTGTTTGCGTGCTCTAACGACCAAAGAAATAATCTTGAATTGCACAAAAGGTGAATTTCAATCTCTTCAAACATTTATGAGGTTTGTTTCGTTATAATGAAAAAGAGAAGTATGGACATTTGTCGGGGCGCGATGAATGAGAGCTTGCATGTACATTACTCGCTTTGATTTGAGTACTCAAATAAAAACTTATTCAATTGTAAGTTGTTCGGTTATTTTTAGCGTAAGGTTCGTTTGATTGTATAGAGCAGCCACGTAGAATAAATGTCAAATAACTGCGCGAAACATTGATTCGACACTTTTCAAACCGACCGATCGCCGCCATCAAGGAACAGGATCAAACAGGTAGCGCAATTTTGAGGTCAGACAGCGTAAGAATAATTATTAGACAGCTGAATCGGATTTCGTGTACTTTTCAAAATTTTCCCTCACACGCACGCATACGTACTCGTGGTTAAAACACGCGAACAAACGATGGTACTTGGTTCATCAATTCCTCTCAAGTGTTAACGTCAACGCGCGCCCGCTATTCCCACGATCCTCGCGCTAAAACCTTTTACAATCTTTATAATTCAACGTGTTAATTAATCGAATTGACTTTGTTTGATTTTTATTAGTAGTTTCTGTTATAATTTATAATAACTCTGGAGACTTCCATGTGTACTTTTATTATTCCTTATAACTCTATATAGAATTTTACCATCACAAAAGTAATAATTAATTTCATTATTATAATCATGTATGGCTAGAATATCATATCAATTATTGTCATATATCGACCATGTATAATCATATATGGACCATAAATGATTCATTTTTAATAGGATTGTATTCATAAAAAAAATTTCTCTCGCGTTAATCATATTTTCAAATTAGAAATAATTACATTTCTAAGGTACGAAACGTGTTCGGTATAAAATAGTGATCAAATACGATCGAATAGGTATAAATTACGAGTCGCAATAAATCATAAACATGGCATTGCTTTCTGTTCGAATTTTATACTTCAATGAAATATTGCCCGACCAGTTTACGCGCGCGTATGAAACTTCAAATATTTTACTTTAATTATCCTTTCGTTGTTTCACCCAACGTTGATATTTGTTCATTTCTCTCGATGGCGGTAACCCTTTAACGTATCGAGTATCATAATATGCGTCAAATTATGCTTACGGCATAGCGTTCATTGTTACAGATAAAAGCGGAGCAAATACGATAGTTGTACATACGAATGGCACGTCCAACTTCTGTACAATTTCATCACATACGACGTTTTACGAAGTTATTGTCCTTCCTAGCATTTAGTTTCAAATATGTATACAATGTGTAAGTGGGAGACGATGTAGGAATAAGTTGAAATAAAACTTTGTACATTTTTAACACAACCAAGACGGTCCTTTTCTCTGTTCGCATCATTCAACTGTTTGCCCCGCCTGGCGAATGGTCCAAATTTATAATGAATTTTGATCGATTTATCACTTCGAGTGGGA
The DNA here is from genome assembly GCA_022817305.1 of Leptoteleia sp. ZL-2020. Taxonomy (NCBI): domain Eukaryota; kingdom Metazoa; phylum Arthropoda; class Insecta; order Hymenoptera; family Scelionidae; genus Leptoteleia; species Leptoteleia sp. ZL-2020. The sequence continues at coordinate 1,971 of JABFPN010001915.1, read as the reverse complement.
TTCGATTTATTGAAATTACTCGTCTAATTAATTATTCGACTCTTGAGCCCGAATTCATTATTCATTATTAGCCTAATGGATTTAAATTATTTATTAGCCGTTTAATTGACGTGATCAATAATTCGTGTGAATAAAGTTTTGACTTTATATAATAATTACATGAACTGCAGTTCGGTTCAATATTGGGTGAAAAATTTAAAATTACTTAAAAACATTTTAAACGCAATTTACATCGCGTTTAATAACGATTCGCGCAAGAGATTATGGATGAAATTACTTTACTTTACTTTATAATAACGGTGTAAAATATTTACATACATTTGTGATGGAAAAGCTAACAGAATAATGTTTTTGCAAATAACGCAATATTATTTTCATTTAAAGTAAACAAAAACTGTACATACATTTTCACAGAAATTAATCTGTAGCTGATTTTTTTCTTCGTTTATTTAAAGCATCTTTTACTTTTCCTTTATTTTTAATTTTCATTTTGTTTGCTTTCCATAAAAGGATTTACAGCTGTAAATAAATAGATGCAAGGTAAAAAAAAGCGTCAAAACAACGCCAGCTTTCTTATTTGAGAACTACAGAAATGATTTAATTAACTAATTAATTAAAACAAAGGAATGAAATAGTTACGAATATTACCAGTTTACTACGTCGGTAACAATCAAGTTTAAATTGCACAAACTACTCGCAGCGTGTAATTTCCCAGGAGCATTGTTATAATCGTCATATATTTTTATTTATTTGATTTAATTGTCTGTAAATATCAAACATTCCTTATATGAAATAAAAAAAGTTATTGCAGAGAAGCAATGAAAGCAACTCGACCCCGTTTTGAACGAAAAAATATATTTGTACGAAGATATTGCGTAGAATCTTGAAAATGTTGTATAAGAAGGTGGATCTAAAATATTGTCGAAGTAAATGTACTGTACATCAGCTATAAACGTGATATCAGCTTCTTTATTATGTAGTCAACTATTCACACAACATCTTACTTTAACATGTCAAGTCACGTAATACTCAAATGGTTTTCAGTTTGGATTAAATATAAACTTGTAATTGCAGGGAGATATATATAATAAAGGTAAAATATTTTCTTCAAATTTTTATTCGTTTTAAAATGTATGAATAAAACTGAATTGTCAGGTTACATAATTTTCAAATAATTTAGTTTATTCTGTAAACGCGCTTTGAAATATTTATAAAATGCAACGTTTACAAAAATGAAAATAAAAAATGTATAAATAAAATCGAATAAAACTGAATTGTCAGTTTACATAATTTTCAAATTATTTATTTTATTCTGTACAAGCGCTTTGCAATATTTATAAAATACGTTTATACAAATCAAAAAAAACATAGTAACAACTCTTTTTGCAAGCAGCGATTTAATACTTATACTTGACGTATTATTTATTTAATAAAATAAATTTTAGTTGAAATAATTTAAGAACATTTTATTTACAAATGAATATTTACATTTCAAATCCATTTCATTTAATTGATATATTTATCAGATAATGAGTTAATATAAGAGCTACAAGGTTAACAAACCAAGAACATGGAGCCAGGAACGTGGAACAAGGAACAAGGAAGCAGGAACCAGGAACCAAGAACCAGGAACAGGGAACGAGGAACCAAGTAAGTTCTGTTCAACTCAACTTTACTAATCTGTTATTAATATTTATTAGATTTGTTTCATCCGTATTCATCTACTGAAAGTTATTACAAATATACCTACACTGAGAAAAAAATTGGGATAAAAATTATTATACTAAATGTAAAAGTAGGGACAAATTACAATTCTTGGCATATTTAAAATACATTTTAAAAGAGATTATCAGTATTGTACAAGTTACTATGATAGAGTATAATAAAAATGTTCATTTTTCTTATAACCTCTTTTAAACTGTATATTAACTAAGACAAGAAGAAGTCATTTGTCCCCATTTTTACATTTAG